>JAODAL010005537.1:0-142527 GCA_025379985.1 Phyllomedusa bahiana | reverse complement strand
GGGAGTTATATAGGCCCTGTAGGTATTTTACCCCCCAATTGTGGGTAAAGGCCCCCTTTTTTAGGTGGGTTTTTTACAGTCTTGTAGGAAAGAAAACTTTACACCCCCCCGATTGGGTTTAAAAAAAAAAAAAGAATAAAAAAAAAAAAAAAAAGATACTCAACTCTCCCCATTCCCGTTCCAAACAGCTTGTTTATGGTGTGGGGACGTGATGTCATCACATGGCCTATGTGGAGGCTTTTTCCCGGCCGGGGACCCTTTTGGGCCCTAACCCTCCCACACTCTTAGGAAAGTGAAGATTTGGGGGCCCATGGGACCGGGTAATCCCATGGGGGATTAAAAGCTCCGGGGGCATTTTTTTAACTGTATGTTTGCCCTCAGAGGATATTCGGGGTGGGCTAAACACGGGAACATCCTCCCCAAAAACTCCGGGCAATTGTTTTTTTTTTTTTTTTTTTAAATAAAAAGGGAAAAAAAAGGGTCAAATTTTTTCCAAATTTCCCTGTTTAATTTTCTATTTCTGTTGTGACTAAAATATGGCTAAAAAGGTTTTTCCAATTTTTGCATTATTTTTTTGAAAGGATCCCTTTTTGGGGTTAAATGTCATTCCAAAAACCCCAATTTTTAACCCAAATGAATGTAAGCTTTGGGGGGCGACATGCATGAAATTTGGGAAAACCCCGCGTTTTTTTCGGGGTTCGGGTATAACCACTTTGGAAAATTTATACCTGCCCACTTAAGCCCTAAAAATTTGGTTTTCCGCTGGGTTAAACCGCCCCCCCCGGAAAAAAACCCCCCCGAGACCCGGGGAGTTTTTACAAACCCCCCGGAAATTTGCTTTTAAAATGAGCCCTAAGGGGCCCGTGCGGGAGTTTTTTAAAAGATGTAAAAAACATGTATGAGCGCAACCCCAAATTCATAAGATCCCCCAAAAGTTTTTTTATTTCGGGTTTTTAAAAATTTTTTTTCCCCCTTAAATTAACCTTACAAAGGGGATTTTTGGTGAAAACTAAAAAAGGGGAAGTTGAAGGGGAAACATAGAATTTTATATCTTTTGCGAAGGGGCAAACTCCCCCTTACACTTTGGGACAAAATTCAAAAATTTTCGAAAATAAAGTAAGAGTTATCATTATGTTTTCAAGGGGACTTTTAAAGGGGTTATTCTAGAAAAACCGGGGGCTGTTCCTGATATGTCTGTTTTAACTCGTTGTGTTTTTCTTTCTTTTTTATTCCTTTATCCCCAAATAGGGACACAAACTTTGATATTGAATATTAACAAGATTAAACTATTAAAGAAATTATATTTCTAAAAGGGAATAATAAAGAATAATATAGTAAAAATTACACAATAAAAGTTTTAAAAAAAAAGGGAAAGATCCCTCCAAGTTGCTATTTCACAAAAATTTTGTGAAAAAATTTTTTTAAAATGACCTTTAAAGGGCCCATGGAAATAAATTAGGGGGGAAGGGCAAAAACTTTGGGCTTGGGGGGGTAGGGTTTGGGATACAATTTTTCTTTAAAAAAAAACCTCTAATATTCACTGTCAACATTCGCGGGTTTTGATTCTAGGGGGCCCTTGAAAAAATGTCATATTCTACTTCGGGCCAAAAAGTGCTCAAATTTTTTCATTTCTTGTGTTTTTCTTTTTTAATTTTTTTATTCCTGTTCTTTTTATCTAATTTTTTTTTTTAAAAACACTAAATTAAATAGCAATAAAAAAGGGGGAATGAAAATGGGAACTTTTTTTATTTTTACTTTTTGCTAAATTTATGGCCAAAGTAAATCAAATAAAAGATACTTACAGAGAGACATTCTTCTTACGAAGAATAAATTAAGGGTTTGTTTAAATTTTTGCAAAAGGGGCCCCCTATATTTATAAATCTCTGACCTCTTGTTTCAGTTTTTTTTAAGTTATTTTTGAAAAAACAACTAAAGGGTTTTTGTTCAAACAAAAGGGGGAATTGGTGTGGTTTCCGTCGGGGTTTTACATAGGAAAATCTCTCGGGGAAATACAGTTTATAGTATAATTTTTAATGTTTTAGGGGGGGAAAATTTTAAAACCTCTGATGTAGATTATCAAATCTGTAGCATGTCCATTTCTGCTGTGGAAAATGTACAGATTTGTTGTTGGTTTCCTCAATGGGAAAGAATATGTCTACAAGCCTATCCTATTCATGGGAATTTAAAAAACAAAAACAAAAAAAAAGCTTAAAATTAAAAAAAAGGCCCAAATATTCCCCAAGATAAAATTCCGCCCCCAACCTCAGTCCAGCACAGGCTACAGATGCCCCCAGTTTGAAAAGTCATTGCTGGAAGCGGGAGTGAAACTAGCATTTTGGGAGGGCCCCTATCAAAGGGTGAGAGGGGGGCCCCACCACCAAATTTAATTTTTGACTAAACGCAATTTAAGTAGAAAAAATTTTAAAATTTTTAAAAATTTAATGCCAGGGTATTCTTTTATATGCTGGAGAGCAGAAAGTCACAAAACTATTTTGCTCCCAAACAAAAAAAACCACTTTTCTTTTACCTGAGGGCCTCTCAAATTCTGGGCCCCATACTTATGCCCATGACTGTAAACTGGGCATATAGAGCAAAAAGCATTGTCATTGTCATTTCGAACTTTGTGAACTTTTTTAAAACGAAAATTCCAAAAAAATCTGGTGCCCCCTTTAAAACAGGAAAAATTTAACATAACTTTTTTTTTCCTCGGGTATTTTTGGGCTAGTTGGTGACCATAGATAAAAATAAAATATAAATGTGGTTTTTTCAAATTTCTGTTTTTTTAAATTTTTTTAAGGGGAAAGGGGAAAAACCTTAGGGGATCGAAAGAGGGGGCTCTTTTTTCCTCGGGGAAAAAATTTTTATTGTATATAAAAAATACATTTTTAAATTTCCCCTTAATTATTCCCGGGATCAGTTCTTGGGATTTCAGGAACTCTTTTGGGGGGGCATTCTGTGGGGCCCTTTCACTTTTTTTTGTAAGTGCAAAAAGTTTTTTCCCTTATCATTTGGAACACCCCTGCAGAGGTTTTTTCCATAAAGACCCTCTGGTAATTGTCCCTTGAAACAAGTTGAAAAACCCGTTTAAATTAAATCAAATGACAAAGGAAAGGCTTTAAAGGGGTTTTCTTGTTTCAAAGATCTTTTCTCTAATGTTGGGGAAACATTTTAAAACAAAAGAAATTTTGGGAAATTTTGGTTTGCTTTAAACCAAACCCTTAGGAATTGCAAATCTGAGATAATAGTCCATCAAATATATTTCTGAAGCAGGGGGGATGGGACACCCCCCGGTTTTCTGTGATTGGAAGCGACATTTTTATTCGCCTTTTTGGACATGCCCACGGGATGGGAAACGCCCTTGCACTGGATTGGTGCCTGCACTCGGTGTTTTGTCCCCTCTGATTTTTTCAAATTGAAACTAAAACGAACTGCCTGTGGATTGTGTGTTTAATAAAGGCTGTCTCAACCCCTTTTTTTCTTTTTTCCCCCCTTTTTGTAAAGGATCTGGGAAATTACTGAGTCTGTAGCTGTTTATATTAAACTTTTCCCCTGAATAACCCCGCCTTATACGTTGCTCTACCCTCCCTATAAGGGGGGTGGGGGGGAACATGTCCCTTTCTCAAATTTTTTTCCCTCATTCAGGCTTGTGTGTGTCCGATTACAGCAATGAAGGTGTTCGGGTTTTTACGGAGCCGTGGACCTGGAAATGACAGCTCGGTACCCATAAAAAATTTTTGCAGGACCCCCTTCAAAAGTTGTGACATCCCCCCCCTTTTGAAAACGCTAACCCCAGAATGATATGCCCCCAAAAACTCTTCAGTGAGGGGAGACAGGGCCTTCACAGAGGAGGATCCCCCTTTGGGAAATATAAAAAGCTAAAACCCAGAAAGAAACACCAAGTCGGCAAAAGCATTTAATGATAAAATCCCCTTTTAATCCCATTTTTTTCAGTGAAGGGTTCTACTTGACTGACAAAAAGCGGATCAAAAAAATTCAAAAAACCCTTTAAAAAAAGTATGTTGGAAACTGTTTTTGTCTTAAAATACTTTTTTTTTGCTTAAAATTGTGATGTTGGGGATTCAAAACCGCAGCTTTTGGGCGCATTTTTAAAAAGCATAAAAGAGTTAAATTTTTAAAAAAAGCCCACATACCAGCATTTTTAGTTTTTATTTTTGAAGTTTTTTTTTTCTTATTTCAAATGAAGCATGCTCTGGGGAATGGAATTTTTCATGGAAATTTTTTCGCAAAGATTTCTCCATAGTACCTAAAAAGTTAAAAAAAAAAAGGTTTTCACAACAAAAATGTCCCCAAAAAGTTTTTGTGGGAGGTTTTATCTCAGACAAAAAATGTCATTATACATACACTCCTGGGAACATTAAAAATTGAAAAACCCCATAAAAAGGACAAGCCTAGCGGTGGGTTACCACGACCCCTGCAGCAAAGATGGCATGTACGTGTGCCAACTTTTACGGCAGGTTTTTTTAGAAGAAACTTGCTGGCCAGCATGTCCCTTCAAAGCGATCTGTCCCACTCCCTTAGATTTCTCACTCACATGTCATTTTCTTTCCCCCAAACGTTTTTTAAAAATGCATTGGGGACCTGGAAAGGAAATTAAAAAAATATAGGGGCAAAAAGACTTCTATTTTTAAAAAACCTTTACTTTGTAAAGCCATCAGTTACCGCAAAATTTTTCTTAACCCACCTTCCTGGAAGCTCCCCAAACCCTATTTGAGGGGGAAAAAAAAAAGTTCATCGAAAAAGCAGTATATATACGTTCCCAGTTTGTTTTACCAACATGCTTGAAAAAAAAGAGTTTACCTTTGAAACTCCAGGGGCTCCCATAGTCGGATGCTCATCCTCTACAGCTCCAGTTAATGCTGTAGACTAAAAATAACTTTAGTTTACACCTCAACGGGGGAGCGGCTTCCAAAGGTGCTATGAAAAAGGCGGGAAGCCCGAGGTATACAAGTATTTGTATTTTGTATGCGGGAAAGATTTTTAAAAATTTGAAGTCTGTTGCCGGGGATTTTTTTTAAATTGTCTGATTGGAAGGGAAGGGCCTGGGTTTATTTGGGAATTTTGGAAAACCCGCAGAAAAAAGGGGGTTAAAAAATTTTTTGTAAAGAAACAGTGGGTAATTTAGCTCTCAAAAAGAGCATAATTTCCCCCATTTCGGGGCATACATAGGGGGTATTGCGGAATTCCGACTGAAAAAGCCCCCAAAAACCGTGGAAAACACCCAAAGGAGGCAAAAATTTAAAATTAGCTTTTTCGCTAAGATCTGCAAATGTTCAAATCTGCAAGCAGCTAGCCCAAATGTGGCTGTTGAGGGGGGGGGCATAAAAACAAAACTGAAAAAGTTTTTCAGCCACATGAAACCTCAAAAATCAGATTAATTGGTATAGGATGAATTTACGATTATTTAAAAGTGCCAAAAGGGGTTTTGGGGTTTGTATGTTGGTCGCATCCCATATAAAGAATAATTTAAGAGTTTTAAAAAATTCTTTTATTTTTTTTTCTAATTTTGCTTTTTATAATATATATATATATATATATATATATATATATAAATATTTATTATATTTTTATATACTATAAAATATATAATACATTTTATAAGTATATAATTGTATGCAAAATAGAAAAAAAAAAATTAAAATATTCAATATATTTAAAAATATTAATATATTTATATTTATATGTCTAAATAACTGATTTTATCTGTAACTAGAGCTTTCAAAAGAAAAATGCCATGTGTTTATGCCCAAGCCTTTATGTAAATGAACTCCATGAAAACTGAAAGTCACAGGAATTAAACTGAATTAAACACTGACATTGCCCTGGGCGGGCCAAGGGACAAACTGTACTTGCAGCAACAGATTGTAAAAGGTTATGCTGATCCCTGACCACTTGGTCTTTGAGACTATTTTGTATGGTTAAGCAACATTAATTTCTTTAAAAGTCCTGCAGCAAAAGATATCCTGTCTAAATTTTCGTTTTGGAAATAAAAACTTTCAAAGGTTTTCAATCTTGAAATGTCCCTTGCAGAGCTTACAATTCAGCTCAATTGATTCCAGCTGTGAGGTATTAAAAGCTACATTGCCCTGGTCAGCTGCCAACCGTTCAAGCTCCCAAGGATCGGAGAAGTGGCCCCACTGGCTCTTCCACAGGTTGCGGTGAACCCTATCTCTGTGCTTCAGACCCCTTGGCAGGTAAAGGATTAACATGTTGCAGAATGAACTATGCTTTAACCACTTCAAAGAGCGGTATGCTTAACATGAGCCCCCAGCCCTTCCTATTTTTATCGTTGTTGCAGTGTTTGGCTCAGTGAGTGGTGGTGAGAATAGTGCAGGTGTGTGGGAGCTGTGTGCATTCCCTTCCCCACATGAACGAGCGATCTGAAAGGAGGGAATGAGCTGCACTTTATCCCCCCCTTCCTGCGCTGGATGTCTGCCACTTCAGAGACTGCAGGGAGACTATGCCTGTGGATGCATTATGTGGGTCTATTGTGGAGAAACACGATTTGGAGGCAGGCACTGCACAAAAGCGCACACTCCCCTCAAAAAAACCAGCCTAACATTTAGTAAATGAACCACTTTCTCCCTCTGACACGCGTTTACAGGGAATTCTTCACTTAATGGAGCTCAAGGGGGAGACTAACAAAGAACCCGCTGAGCATCTTGATTGTGTTTTCAGAGCATTGAGTGAATCTAGCGAGCTGATTCATACAAGACGAGCACAAAGCAAGGTCTCTAATGTAGGCCTCGGAGCACGGCCTGGTTGTTGGCAAGGAGGGAGGGAGACAGGTTCAGCTCACTGCACAGGGAAAGGACTCTACTTAGAAGCTTTATTAAACTTTACTCCACTCCAAATAAGAGAAAACCAAGGCTTTTCTTCCATTTCTATAGTGTTTGCATCCATGCCAGAGATAACCCAGTAGTAAGCGGAGAACTTAACCATGAAACGGAGAGTCTTAATTCTATTAGACCGTCACTTTGTGCTATTTCTTTTATACTGTGAGAATGTACATGACATAATCTGTAAAACTAGGAGTAGATATTAGAGGAAATTCTACTGGGTCATTTAAAACCAGTCACTGGAACAATTATTCAGCAAAGAGCATAAACTGTACTATCTCCCAGCTTTTTGGCTGAGGGACACTTGTGGTTCATTGTGCAACAGACCTACTTTCTGCACCTCTTCTATAGTTTGATTTGTACTTACAAATTATCTCATAATCTGAATGTAGAAATGTTAAGGTGTAAATTTCATGAAATGATAAAATTATATACAAGTTAACGCTTTAGATGTATCTAACAGTCCCACATCCAATTTTTAGAGCAATACAGTGGTCCCCTAACATACAATTTTGATTGGTTCATTGTAAGTTGAAACCATTGTATGTCAAAATCATTACTCTATGGGAAACTGGTTATTAGATCTAAGCCCCCAAAATGTCACCCACATGAAGATTACATAAAACTAAGTAGATAACTAATACAGATAAAGCAAGTCCTTACATATAACAGTGGAAAGAGTTGCTGGAAGCTGGAAATCAATTTATAACTTGAAGACAGAAGCTTCTTTGGGTCATGTACTTTATACACAATCAGTGGTGTAGTTACAGGTGTCGCAGCGGTCGTATTCGCGACTGGGCCCCTGAGCAAGAGGGACCCAAAAAAAACCTTCGCCTCATAAGTGCATCGTTGGGCCACATAGACCCAGCAATTCAGCAATCCGCTTCTTTTCAGATACAACAGATGCAGCACAGGCAGCGCAATGTTTGTAATGGGCCGCAAGCCTTTTGCTAGGCTTATGGCTTAGTACACGCCAGAAGCAGCATCCAGGAGCAAGTGGTGTGATGATGTCATGCCGCGGCTCCAGATTCTAAGAGAGGTGTTTGGTGGGAGAACCTACTATAGGGGGCCAAATATACCTACTGAGAAGAAGGGACCCTATATTACTAAAAGGGGCTCTATATTACCACCTACCTACTGGAGGACTCCATTTCTTGACTGGGGGACTATGTACCTACTTATCTACTGAGGGGCCCAATAAACCAACCTACTAGAGGGGGACCTATGTATTTACCTACTTAAGGGGACCCTATATAACTATCTATCTACTAGGGGGCCCTATATACCTACTTACTGGGGGCTCAATATACCCACTGACTGGAGGGGCCTATGTACCTACTTATCTTCTGGGGGGCCCAATAAACCAAACTACTACAAGGGGCCTTATATATTTACCTACTAAAGGGAGCCCTATCTATCTATCTATCTATCTATCAATCTACTAGGGGTGCCCTACATACCTACCTACTGGGTGCCCTATATACCAACTCACCTACTTTGCGGTGCTATGTACCTATCTACCTGTTGGGGTGCCCTAAATTACCTTTCTACTGGGGAACCTCATATACCTACTTATTGGGGGGGGGCCTTTATACCTATCTACTTCAGGAACCTTGTATACTTTACTTACTGGGGGGCCCTGTATAGATTTTTTTTATGGGGGGGGGCAAGAGGGAACAGACACTTTGGCTGTATAACTTGTTTTTCTTTGGTCCCATTTCAAATTAATTTTCTTCTATTGGACAAACCCTTTAAGTAGAAATAATTTTTGCTACACAGCAGACATCCATCACACAAAGTGGAGAACCTATTGTTAAAAAGTAGTGGTGCACAGCCAATGTCTGGGGATAGGTGGGCCCTAGCTGAAGTTTTGCAGCCAGGTCCAATAGTCTTTAGCTAAGCCCCTGTACCCAATGTACCAGAAAAATAGAAAATGAGGCTCTCACGTGGTGCCCAAAGGAGTCACTTATCCTGGCAAATGTAAAGAGCAGTACAGCATATGTAGTACCACATTGTACTGTAGAGAGGCGCTACTATAACACCAATCACTGCATGTAATTCACCAATACAGAGGTTTCACAAGTAACATGTTTATGATAATTATTTGGATCTTGCAGTCAATCACATGAGCCGCAGATCAGCAGTGTCTGGGACATTGTATTTTGAAACCACACTCAACATACAATGTCTCAGAAAAGACCATTGTATGGAGAAAATATTGTATCCTGAGGCCATCGTAACTTGAGGGACCACTGCATAGAAATTAATTTTTACAAATCTACTTGTCAGACTAAAACAGGGACATGTAGGAGCACAAAGACAGATGTGGATCAAATATAGGAACTATCCCTCAAGAAGATGGATACTTCAAAGGTATGCTGTCTGGTGAGGTCAGAGTCCTACAAGAATAAGTTAAGAAAACCTCCTACTGCCCAGGACTGCTTTGAAATAGAAAATGAACCACTATTAACCTCTCCACCACCAGTGTTCCCATGCCCTTTGAGTTCCAGTGTCCTCCACCAGTGTTTATTGCTTACATGGCTGTGAGCCTATCATTGGCCTTAGCGGTCATGTGGATTACATGCAAGAAGTGACTGTTGAGGCTAGTAGTTGGCTTATGGTCATGTGATGAAACAAATCCAACCTAGCTAACACTGGTTTCTTCAAAGACTATTCTTTTGAAACATCCACTGAAAATATTTTTTAAACTGGATCCGATTCCCTGCAAATCCATTTCACATGCACATGTGTCCTTAGTTAACTCCTCTCTAAGCCACAAATATTCCAATGTGTATGGTGCAAAACCAGAGGTGTAATTTAAAAGGGTTGTCTCACTACATTGATTCATCTTACCTCAGTCATGTTTTCTTGGTTTCTTTTTGAATCAGGGCATTTTTAAAGGGATTCTACTAGACTGCAGTAGAAGCCAGGTCTGTAGCTATAGCAACCAGTGCTGGCAGCCTTTCAGAATAGCTCAAACAGGTCTGTAGCTATAACGACCTGAGGAGCTGATGCAGCCCATACAAGAGGGGATATCTCAGAATACGTAAGATACTGTTAACTGATATATATTGCAAAGTGACTTGTTTTTGCAGATTCTTTAACATAAAAAGCAATCCTTGTAGTGAGACAACCCCTTTAAGTCCCCTGGGCTCCAACGAAAAATCTATTAATGAACCCCCACCTATCATGTGCCATCTATAATAACAGGAGTCTTCGTATATTTGGGCCCCCTCAAGCTTCAGGGCCTTAAAGCTACACCAATGTGCAAGATGTTAAAGTTTAAAAAGAAGCTTACGTCTGACATGCCATGTGTCAGCCATCTCTCACCCTTATGCTCCTTTGTATCCAGTGAAGGCCCAGCTCATGTCTGCATTGGAGGCCCTGTTTTGAACCTCTTTTGCAGATTCCATAAAAAATTACAGAAAAAAATAGGGCAGCACATTTTTTTTTTCTGTTCAAATGATGGACACCATGATAGAAAACCAACATTATAATCAGTATGGACTCTGTCAGGTGCTATTGGTGTCTGTCATTAAATGAATCCAGCACTGCCATCATTTTTGATCTTCTGCTCCTATAACAGAACAGAAAACTGGAAATAACCTGGCCTACCAAATACATTTTTTTTTAACAAAATGGGCTGTGATGAATGCTTCTAGCAACAGCCATCCACTGGCCATCTGATCTATTTGAGCTCTCATTTTCAGCAAATGGCTATAAAGGGTGGCTTTGATGGCTGCCATCTGTCTCTCTTAGGATTCCATATTAAAACCATGAATGTGAAATGTATGCCTGTTTTTTACCGGATGGCTGACAGATGCTTTTCACAGATGACAGTTGTCATCCATAATCTCCTATGTTAAAAAAAATATATACATTAAACATTGGATGATGCAAGATTGTATTAAATTGGTATCATGACAAATTGTTTAACTTGTAAAACCAATTCAAAAAAGGTTGTCAACTATATAATGTTTTTATTATCATGTAAAAGGAAATCATACAATTTTCTAATATACAAGTATTAAAGATTCTGCTCCTGTACCTCTTTTATACCAGTGCAGTTGGTCCATAAAGCCCACATTTCTGTCCATAGTAAAAGCATCCATAGAGTAACTGTATGGACAAAAGAGTTATGTGACCACCACACACATCATGTGACCCCTGGTATCCAGGTAATGGTTATTGAGCGGAACTTCTCCAGTATTACTACCTCCAGGACATCTTATGTGACCACCACACAGGTCATGTGACCCTGGTATCCAGGTAACCGTAGGACATGGAGGAGCAGAACTTCTCCACTATTATTACCTCCAGCAGCGTCTTATCATGTGACCCCCCACACAGGTCATGGGGACCCTGGTATCCAGGTAACAGTAGGTTGGGAGGGGCAGAAAATTCTCCAGTATTACTGCCTCCAGCAGTGTCTTATCATGTGACCACCACACAGGTTATGTGACCGTGGTATCCAGGTAACAGTAGTGTATGGAGGAGCAGAACTTCTCCAGTATTACTACCTCCAGCAGCATCGTATCAGGTGAGCATCACACAGGTCATGTGACCCTGGTACCCAGGTAATGGTTATTGAGAAGCAGAACTTGTGACATGTGACATGGAGAAGGACTTGGGAATCCTGGTGGACAGTAAACTTAATTGTAGCAGCCAGTGTCAGGCAGCAGCAGCCAAAGCAAATAGGATCATGGGGTGCATTAAAAGGGGCATAGAGCACTGAGAAACTTTATTCTCCCTTTATACAAGTCCTGGTTAGACCCCAGGGAAATTTGTGTACTTTTTGGGGGGCACCGTGCACAAAGACATTGTAAGCTTGAACAGGTCAAAGGGGGGCAAAAAAAATAATAAAAGGACTGGGGGGGAATTACATCAAAAGATTGCAGATTGGGGTTATTTATTTAGAGAAAAGAAGCTTTTGGGGGGGACATAATAAATATTTTTAAATACATAAAGGTCAAAATAGAAATTTTCCCAAGATTTATTTAACACGGGCTGTACTAGAAAAAGGGGGCATCCTTTTACGTCTTGGGGAACAAAGTTTTACATAAACATAAAAAGGGGATTTTTTACTGTAAGAGCAGGGATAGGGAATTCTCTCCAGGGGGGACTGGCTGGTGAATTCAAAAACCGATTTCAAAAAGGGTTTGGATGCATTTCTGGAGCGTAATAATAAAAAAGTTATGTGACAGGGATTCGGAGAGGGTCATTGATCCAGGGATTTTTCTGTTGCCAAAAGGGGAGTAGGAAGGAATTTTTCCCAAAAAAGAGGACAATTGGCTTCAAAACCTCATTGGGGGTTTTTGCCTTCCTTGGATAAAACCCCTACCCAAAACAGCTAAAACTAATGGACACTTGTCTTTTTTAGCCTTACAAACATGAACTATGAAACTATAAACTTCTCCTATTACTACCCCGGGACATCTTTCATGTGAACCCCCACTAGGCAGTAACCATGGGATCCAGGAAAACCTAGGGCATGGAGGGGCAGAACTTCTCCCCTATTTTACCTTTAACGCATCTTTCAGTGCCACAACAGGTCATTTACCCTGAAACCCGGGACATATTATGGGGGAGCAAATTTCCCCGTATTTTCTAAAATCCAGAATGTTTATCATGTAAATACCTACCTTCTACAATCACTTGATCACACCCCGACTGACTTTCAGGCCTCTCTCCCAAGGTCCTCTCTATCTCTAGGTTTTTTCCCCCTTTACTCTTGCTTTTTGGATGGTGTCCTCTTCTGGCCACTGTGCACCCTCTGTGAGTGGGGTCTCCATCCTGGCCTCCCCTTCTCTTTTCTTTACAACCGAACTATAGACGTGCCCAGCCGCACGCTGGTCCTGGACCAGAGGCCCACAGGACTCTCCCTCCTGACATCACTGCTCCATCACACAACTCCCCGAGTGGACAGGCTTGCCCCCTCACACTGTGGCACTGTGGCACAGCTCCTCCCCTTCAGCTCCCTGATTAGCTGCCAAACCCTCACTGTTTCTCTAACAGCCTTAGCTTTCTCTATCTGCTGCTAAGCTGTTACCCCTTGCTCATAGTGACTGAACAACTCCCACAGTTGTAACCCATAGCAACCTGCAACTAGTACTCACACAAACACAAATTTATAATTGCACCCCCTTACATTATCACGTCTTTCAGGCTCTGTGGAGAAGACGACGCAAATTATTTTCTCGGTCTCAGCTTTCTACTGTGTTTTACACGTAACTTTATTAACAACAACTAAGAAACAGTTTTGTTGCTTGTTTTTAACAGTAACATTATTAGCAACATAACATCCCCTTCAGAGACAGCTGTTACATAAGTAACTACACACAGTAAAGAAGTGGCGGAAATAACCGTTTTAACCTCTTAACAAACAGGCCTATTTTGTTAATTTAACGTTCGTTTTTCCGAGAGCCATAACATTTTTATTTTTTCACCTACATAGACACTTGAGGGCTTTTATTTTGTGAGACAAGATATATTTTCTAATGGTGTCATACACCGTACCATAGAATATTCTGGGACACCGCAAAAAAATTCGGCAAAAAAGTGCGGTAAAATGTGAAAAAAATGTACTTGCGCCATGTTTGCAGGGGTTTTGTTTTTACGGCGTTCAATCTTTGGTATAATTGATGTGCTATCAGTATTCTACGGGTTGATAAGAATCCGGCAATACCAAACATGTAAGATTTTTGTTATGATTTGGCACCGTAAAAAAAAAAAAAAAAAAAAGATATATATATAATTATTTTTTTTTTTTAATTTTTTTCCACGGCACCAATTTTCTTTTGGGACCAACCACTTTTTTTTTGCACTTCTACCTATGGACTTGAGTGAGGTTGCATTTTTTTCCAGGCTGCAGTGTATTTTTTATTGGTACCAGTTTAGAATTCATGCGACTTTTTTGACCACTTTTATTCAAATTTTTAGTGCACGTGAAGTGACCCAAAAAAATGTTGGCGTTTGGATTTTTTTTTTCATCTACAGTGTTCAGCATATGGGATAAATTATGTTAGATTTTAATGTAGATTAAACTTTTTCAGACGCGGCGATGCCAAATATGTGTAACTTTTTTATTTTATTTTTTTATTTGTAAAATGGCAAATGGGGGTGAGTTGAACTTTTATTTTTTTTATTATTTTAAAACATATTTTTGCTTTTGTTACTTTGAGTCCCCCTAGGGTGTAAAAAATGCAATAGGGTGTACAAATATGGCAGGAAGTAGTAAAACAGAAAACATGGCAGCGATGGAGGCCTTCTCCAAGCTTCCAGCTGCCATGTAAATCGGTTAGGGCCCCCGCGATCTCACCCCGATCAGTATGTAAGGGGTTAAACAGCAGAGAATGGAGCTGGCTCCATTCTCTGCTGTTACCGGCGGGTGTCAGCTGCAATTAGCAGCCAGTACCCGCTGGCTATGTAGCAGGATTGTGGCACGCTACAATGCCCCTTACCGCCATCAGGACGTACCCATATATCCAGATGCGGTAAGGGGTTAATAATCATATTAATAACTGCATGAATAAGTTTTATTCCACCATTATTCCTATTTAGTTACCCCATAGATGTCATGGGATCCAGTTACTAACTGACTACCAGGAGGTCACATGACCTGTGTGGTAGTCACATGACCGTTTAGTCCATACAGTTAGTCCATGGGTGTCATTACTGGGAACAGGAATGTGGGCTGTACAATTATTTTTATTTCTAGACAGAGGCCTATGGCATTGGTATAGAAGAGGTACGGGAGCAGAATTTTAACCCTTTAAAGCCACAGCTATTTTCAGATCTTTGTTTTCGCTTTTTCCTCTCTACTTTCCAAGAGGCATTACTTTTTTTAATTTTTCTAACTACATAGAAACATGAGGGCTTGTTTTTCTGCAGGACAAGATGAAATTTTAAGTGCCACTGACCATACCATATAATGTACTGAAAAATACTCCAAAAATTAGTTGTGGACTGGAACATGACAATACACCATTTTTGTGGGATTTTAGTTTTTATAAAATGATATAATAGCTATATTCTGCAGGTCGGTATGATTCCAACAATACAGAATTTATATAGTTTTTGTTATGTTTTACTACGTTTAAAAAAAAATCATTGAAAAATAAAATTTGCTTGACATTGCCATTTTCTGAGACCAACAACCTTCATATTTTTCATTTAGCAGAGCTGAATGGTTTGGTTTTTGTGGGCCGAGGTCTACTTGTTTTTTTTGGTTCCAATATGGAGTGCATGCGACTTTTTGATCCTTTTTCTTTATTCCATTTTTTTTTTTTTTTTTTTTTTACAGAGTTCACCTTGCAGGATAAATAATGTTACACTTAACTACATCAGACTTTTACGGACATGGCAATGACAATTATGTGTAATTATGTAAAATAGCAAAGAGGGGCATTTTGAACTTTTAATACTTTTATTTAACTTTTTTCTATTTTTTTTTTTATTCAACTTTTAGTTCCTCTAGGGGGCTTGAATATACAATCACATGATTGGTTGTCCTATATACTGTAGTACTAATGTACTGCAGTATATAGGCATTTCATTTATATCCCATTACACACACACGGTATAATTGATATACATTCATGACAGGTACGGAGGTCTTCACTTCGCATCACATGAGGCCGATCAGGTGCCACAATGGACTACGGACATGTAGTTTAATCATTTAGATGCCATGGTCTCATTTACCACGACATCTAAATGGTCATGTGGCCGGGATCAGAGAGGTCTCCGATCTTGCTGCCATGGGTGGGTGCGAGTTGTTTTAACACCCAGCGGTCGTTGAATATGGGCTGGTTCCATAAACCCTCAACGCCTTCATGACGGGTATATTCGTTATGGGTTGTCACGGATGCCCCTGCGACCCTCATCCCAGGTCGCAGGCGCATCCGTGCCCCGCTGCCGAGCGGCGCCGCGACCCGCATGTCGGGTCGCGGGCGAGCTCATTCCCCTGTCTGTCCCCCTGTATACTTACCCGGCCACGCTCCTGCTGCAGCCTCTGTCCCGCGGCGCGCGTGGCCCCGATCCCAAGGCAGTGTTAAATTTAAGGGCCAGTGCACCGGTAATTGGATATTGCCAGTCGCTGTCCTTATTTAAGCCTGCCTCTTCCTGGTTACCCTGTCGGATCTTTAGTGCCATTAGCCTACTGAGAAAGCGTTCCTGAAGTCTTGTCTGATTACCGTGTACCGAACCATTTGCCTCCGTCTCTCGACCACGAACCTTGCCCCCTGCCCGTCTTCGACCACGAACCTTGCTGCCTGTCCCCGACTACGAGCCTGCCTTACGATTTTGTACCCCGCTACACCTCGGCTGCCTCCGCAAGCAAGTCACGCCAGGAGTAGCGACCTGGTAGACTCCTGCCGCAGCAAGTCCATCCCGCTTTGCGGCGGGCTCTGGTGAAAACCGGACCTACTTAGATTCCGCTCCCTGGCGTGGCTTACGCCATCGCTTGCGGTGGTCCAGAGGATCCACTACCATTGCCTGTGACAGGGGTTCAATGTATGTATATTAGAAAATTGTATAATTTGTTATTATACACATAAGAAAAACAATTAAAAAGGTGGACAAACCCTTTAAGGTGGGATACATTTATATATGGCCATGGTAGAGAGGTAAAATGGTTCGGGGTTTCTATATCATCATGCTGTTGCTCTTTTTTTGGGAAATCATTCTTGTTTTCCTCTGACAAGGTTAAAATTTCAGATAGAAATCTTTTTAATGGCTCCTAAAATATAGCCTTTGAGAAGGTAAAAATATTAAAAATGAAATCAGCCAGGGACTTTTGAGGTTATGGGTCCAGAACGGAGCATACTGGTCTACACATGACCATCTTCAATTGTAGGTAAAAGCTTAACAACCGCTCTCACTAATAATTCAGAGACTTTGCATTATTCTTAATAGAAAAACATCCCGAGGCAAAGGTAACAGTGGAGAAACTTGTCAGGTATACAGTCATCCTGTCTACCAGTCATATTGTACTTCATCTATCTCACATCAAGTGCACAGGGGGTCTTCACCCTGGAGAGATAATGTGCCGTCAAAGACGTTCTCCAGTTTTTCAATGACAAGTGTGATACAAATAGATCTAGGCTTAAAAAAAGATTAGATGCAAATCAGCGCGATGATAATAAGAAAAAGAACAGGTAGTTCAGCCATGTTGTGAATGCATGCAAATCTCTAATAATATGACAGAAAGTACAGAAGAAAAGACACATTCCCGAGATGTGTGAGGAAAACTCAGGAGTAATAATAGGAGCTATAACTTTTTATGTATGAGAAATGAGTTACCCAATTAAGTGGTAGTGATTTTCAGCTAATCCCTGCCTATTCATTGTTGTCAGTGCAGAGCTACAAAATGTTCACGTGGAGCCGTTAAATGCATGTGTGGCACAATACAACAGCCACATTTTCTTTTTTCTAGCCTCGCTGTGTAGAAAAATGTATTAGAATATAGTGACAAACTAGTAGAGCTAGATACAAAGGAAGAAGTTTTTGCACAGGGCTATCTTAAAAGGGTTGTTTCACTACAAGGATTGCTTTTTATGTTAAAGATCTTGCAAAAACAAGTCACTTTGCAAATGTGTCCATTACCAGTGTTCTACCTATTCTGAGATATCCCCTCTTGAATGGACTGCATCAGCTCCTCAGGTTGCTATAGCTACAGACCGGTTTGATCTATCCTGATAGGCTGCCAGCACTGGTTGCTATAGCTACAGACCTGTCTTCTACTGCAGCCTAGTGGAAGCCAGTAAACACGCCACTGAATTCAAAGTGAAACCAAGAAAACAGGACTGAGTTAAGATGAATCAGTGTAGTGAGACAACCCCTTTAACAGCTCTAAGGGCCAGGAGCAAAGCAGTTCACTGTGCCCTGCCCAACTAAATTAAATTACATAAGGCCATGCCTGCAACCACACCCAAATATGACACCCCATCGGGCTATGCCTCTAACCACCCTTCAGCACAACCAACCATGCCCAATTTCCTCCAGCAGACCAGCCTCAAAAGAGTAGATGCTTTTAACGGAACCGAGAATAGCTGGGACCCTCTGATTTTTCTCTTCAATGGTAAAGTTTTGGAGAAAAATTTACATTGTTATTTTATTATATAAACTACTGACAACATGTCTCCAAAATTCAAAGCAAAAAAATTTGTATCTATTTGCAGTAAATGAGAAATCTTCAAAATAATAAAAAAGAAGCAGCGCTGTCACACCTCAAATAATGCAAAGAAAACAAGTTCATATTTCTTTAGAAACAATAAGACTAATGTTTTAAGTCACTAAGAGTTCAGAAATCAATATTTGGTGGAACAACAATGATCTTTTCATTCAAATTCCTTTTGGCCTATTCCTAGCACTTGTTTTGTCATCCAGTTTGTCCTATTGCAAGAGGATTGTGAAGACCCCAGCAGTGTTTTTTATACTTTCCTTCATTAAATAAGATTTGGTTCAGGTGATCACCTAATCAGAAGAACATTAAGTAGAATGAGGTGGACTTTGGTTGGAATTCAACTGACACTGGAATGGAATGGCTGTCAGACATGTAGAGATGTGCAGTGGTCTTTTTTCCAGAGCTGTATATAGCCTCCTCTCCAACTCATCTCCTACTCTTTGGAGTCTTGAACCTTTTAAACATTTTTATGGTTTATCTTGTGGATATGCAATGATTGTGTCAAATAAATAGTCCTTTGAGGAAGAAATCCAGAGATAACACAGAAACAGTTTTTTTTACTGGATTTTTTATTCAGGTTGCTTAAAATAGCATAAACAGCCCTATGTTGCTAGTCATAAGTGCCCACCATGACAGTACCCATCATAACAGTGCAAGTCATACAGTGTCCACCAGAACACTGGCAGCCATACAGTGCAAGTCATACAGTGACCACCATAACCGTGCCATTAGTTGAATGCAGGTGTCAAAAGATGAATATTACTTCATTAAGTATGGGGACAAGGAGAAAGCATGTTTATGCCCTGTTGGCTGTGGGGCCACACAGTGGAGCACTGGGGGCCGCATGTTGTGCACTCCTATGTTCATGGGGCCCTTGGGTAACTGCCTAGTTGCTGAATGAATAAGACAGCCCTGCTTGTGCACACAGCAGAACCATGCACAGAGCCCATGCCCTTATCCCAGGAATTCCATGGTCATGTATTATGAAGCTGTGGGCAAGCAATGTACCACCTTACTGTATATGAACTGTGTACAGAAATGCTTCTTGGGAAGATTGCATCTGCAGGGCCCCATTTAAATAATACTTTGGCCCTATGTTGCAGGTATTAGTTGGGGCCCTAAGGTATTTAACGGCAGAGAGATAGAGGTGTATAGAGCAAACATAGGGCGACATGTATGAATGGGGCTGCGCCAGAATTCTGGCCTCAAAAAGCTGTAGTAGACCAGTTCTATAGATGTATGAACAGGCGTACTCCAAACCTTGGTTTTGGGGCGTTCTGGGGTCGCACCACATTAGTAGAAGTAGACACATTTATGATTCTTTGACGCCAAAACTTTGGCGCAGAACAGTTAGAACAGCCGGACCTAGTTAGAGGTGGTGCCTGAGCCTGAGTTATCGAACTGGCACTAGACTGCGCCTGTATGTTTGAACTGCAGAAGAACAGGTTCATATATTCTGGCGCAATCTATACTACCTTAAAGCAATCTACAACTGGTCTATCAGTGCTAGAATTCATACATGTCGCCCATAGTCTCTATATCACATCAGTATGCAATTTATGTAGTTTATCATGCAACATGTTACATTTTTATTTCACAGATTTATACAGAAAGGGTATTAAATATCTGTCACCTACAGTAGTATTCGAATAAGCATATCACAATTTTTTTCCATATGAATGGAAGAAAAAAAAAAAAAAGAGTTTGTAAGCCACTTTACAAGGTTGTGGGAATGCAGAGGTATCACATGGAGCTATAATCTACTATGAGTGGCATATTACGGCTTCACGCTCGAAGGTTGCACAGAGGAATAATGCACCTATCTGCAGAAGCCAGAATACAAACATGTAAACTTGACTAAAATTGAAACGTGTTGCTTTTTTAATTCAACTTATTGACTTCTGTGGGCTAAATGCTACCATTACACAGCCACTGGAACATGCTGTAGACTGAAAAGTTCCTTTCGGTTAAAACAAAACAAATATACACTTCTCAAAAAAAGTTATGTATATTTGGCTTTTGGTTGAAATTTCAGGATCAACATAATTTTTTTTTAAATGATCTAAATGAGACAATGTCTTAACTTTAGAATGCACATGTTCAATGTTTCAGTACTTTTTGCAAAAGTCCCTGGTGTTTGATCCCTAAATTGCCCAATAAATTTAGGGGATCAATTTAAAATTGGGATTTAAACAGTCCTCCTCATCATGCTGTTCACATTTTGACAGAATGAGACAAAGACAACACCTTATAATTGATCGACAGTATCTCACCATTGTGAGGCTTCAAGCAGGATGCTCTCAGATGGAAGTTTCCACTGAGCTTATAGTGTCACAGAGTGTCATCAGCAAGTTGCAACAGAAATACAGAGAGACTGGAAGAGTCACAGAAAGGCAAAGAAGTGCACATCCTTTGGTTATAGCACAGACTGATGACCTCTTCACTGTAAACAATGCCCTGAAACCAGATGATGAATGCCACACAACTCCAAGCATTTTTATGAGAGGAGAGAGGGAACCAAGTTACATAGTTACTGTCATGTCAAGGGAGGTACAGTGAGCCCTAACTGGAACCCAGCCCTCTGTCGCTGCCTACTTGACATGCTGCCCTGTATGGCAGATCCCAACTGGGCGGTGGTCCCTACCCCACTAAGTGCTGGGGCCGTCAGGTGGATGAATAGTCGAACAGTCCAGGTCAGCAACAGAATGGGTACAGCAGGCCACAAATCAGAAACTAAAGAGGGCAAACGGAAAACACACCAAAGGGTCAGAATATGTTTGGGAGCAAGGTACCAAATCAGGAAGCAAACTGAAGTCAGGAAATAAGCCGAGGTCAAGAAACTGGGAGAAGCAAACTAGCAAAACACAGGTAAATATACGGAGCCAGGAAATATCACAGGCAAAGCTTGGAGATTTCAGCAGGTTTAAATGGAGTGTCCAGGCACCGCCCCTGTAGATTATTGGATCAGTCTCCGGCCCTTCTATTGGCTTGTGTGACACACCCTCTACCCAAAGTAGCTGGAAACCTGTCAATGAAAGGATCTCCAGCAGACCGGCTCTCTGGGTGTGGCTCCAAACCAGGAGACGCAGGTGCAGAGCATTGCGCCCTAGAAGCTGGAAGCTGAACAGGTAAATACGTACTGACAGTTACATACTTAGTATGGTAGGTATAGGGATTTTTTTCAGCTTAGTCTCCACTACTGATGAAAGCTTTGAAACCCATAAAGCAAGAACCATTCTGCCCTAAGGAAGATTTAATTTCTGATCCCAGAGTTACCATCAGACTGGATCCAGATATTTAATACAAGTACATTTCTATTAATAATCTTTAGTTTCAGGTAGTTATCCAAGCCTTTCTTGAACCCCTCAATTTTTCCTGCTGTGACCAGCTCCTCAGGCAGGCTATTCCACAGATTTACAGTTCTCATTAGTGAAGAATGCTTTTCTCTTCTGGAGATTGAATCCTTTATTATCCAGAAAAAGGGAATGTTTCCTTGACTTTTGAGGGTTCTTTACATGAAATAGCTTTTCCCCAAACTTTTTGTAGGTGCCATTTATTTACTTTTATAACTTAATCATGTCCCCCGGAGGCGTCTTTTCCCAAGACTAAATGAGTTTAGTTGTTTTGACCTCTTCTCATAACTAAGATGCTCCATTCCCCTTATTAGTTTGGTTGCTCCTCTTTGCACTCTCTCTAGCTCCATTACATCCTTTCTATAAACTGTAGTCTATGATCTACAAGCATGCCGAGATCCTTCTCAACAAGCAATTCTTCTAGTTTTTTTCCTCCTAGGACATATGACGCCTGCAGGTTATTAGTACCAAGATGCAGAACTTTACATTTATCCACATTAAACCTCATTTGCCATGTGGATGCCCAAACACTCAGTGCATCCAGGTCTGCTTGCACTTTACAAACATCTTCCATAGATTGCCCTACACCACATAACTTGGTGTCATCTGCAAAAATAGAAACCGTGATATTAAAATCCTCCCCTATATCATTAACAAATTGAATAAAAAAGGACCCAGTACAGAGCCTTGGGGTCACCACTCATAACTGGGGACCACTCATAGTAGGAGTCATTTACCACCACTCTCTGTGTACGATCCAATATCCAATTTTCATTTCAGTTACACACTATTATTGCTAATCCTATAGACTTTAATTTACCCAATAGACGCTTATGAGGGACAATGTCAAACGCCTTTGCAAAGTCTAGAAACACGATATCCACAGCTGCCCCGTTATCCAGACTTCTACTCACATCTTCATACAAACAGATCAGGTTGGTCTGACAATTCCTGTCCTTAGTAAAACCATGCTGGCAATCACTTATAATATTGTATTCTGCCAAATATTCCTGTATATAGTCCCTTATGAGCTCCTCAAACAGCTTTCCCATAATAGATGTCAAATTTACTGGTCTATAATCACCTGGAGCCTTGGAGACTTGGAGCCTTTTTTGAAGATGGAAACTAGATTTGTACACTGGTAACCAAGCTGAGCTCTTCAAGAACTCTTGGGGGTAAGCCATCTGGGCCTGGAGCCTTGTTCACATTCAGTTTAACTTGTCTTGGACCATTTCTGCACTCCAATCTATTATATCAGTTGATGTATTAGCAGTACTGGCACCTACTGTCTCTGCACTAGGCCCGCCCCCCTTCAACTCTAGCACCGGCCCCATAAGTACTGACACCACCAACATCCGCACTGGGCCCGCCCACATGAGCTGCTTTCTCCTCGTTAGTATATACAGAGCTGAAGAACCTATTTAGTACCTCTGTCTTCTCCTGCTCCCCAGTCATCAGCTCCCCATTACTTTTATTTAAGGCTCCTACATGCTCTGACTTTGATTTTTGGCATTTATATGTTTAAAGCATTTCTTGGAGTTTGTCTTGCTGTCCTTGGCCACTTGCCTTTTATTCTGTATTTTAGCTGATTTTATCACTTTTACAAATTTTATTAAGCTCCTTGTAATTTTCAAAGGCTAATGCTCACCCCTCTGACTTATATTTTTTAAGTGCCCTTTTTATTATTTATTGCCCTTTTAACTGAAGGTAGAAGCCATGTTGGATTTAATTTTAATCGTCTATACTCGTACCTATAGGAATACATTTTGCTATAAATTTCCCCAAAGTATATTTGGATTTGGCTTCTACATCACTATTTGATAATAGCTGCTCCCAGTCTATGTCCTGTAGTGCGGCCCTCAATAAGCGGAAATTGCCTTTTTAAAAGTAAGGATATATCAGAAAAGAGGCGCTTCCACACCAGTTTTGAGGAGCATTAAATGAGTGTGTAATGCGCCTGAATAAATAAACCTGTCAAAAATCTGGTGTGTGGTATGCCTTGTATAACATATTTAATCTGCCTGATTTAGGTGTATACCAAAAAAAAAGGCGCAAAGCATATCATTGTTAGCATGTGTGATGCCCCTACTTTAGGCGCATTCAAAAGTGTAATGTCTGGCATAAAATGTGCATAGTTTTGGTGTACGACAGTTTCCCCGAAAATAAGACACCCCCCGAAAGTAAGACATAGCAGAGATTTTGTTGAATTCCCAAATATAAGGCACCCCCAAAAATAAGACATAGCGGAAATCATTGCTGCAGCTCCCCATACACAGGGCTGTCCCTAAGAGTGGGCAGAGAGAAAGATGGGGGGATGGGTGTTCCCAAGCCCCACTCACCCTGAGAAATGGCCCTGGGACATATTGTTGTAGCAGAATGTTGAAGGACCTGTGCAGGGAGGTCATGTGACTGATGTCCCCACAGGTCTCGAACAACCCAGGACAGGAGACAGAAAGGGTACAAGCAAGTGAGGGATGGGGGGGAGAACAGGAGAACAGAGCAATGATACTGACACACATACACATCTCACAGGATGGCTGATGGGGAATGCTGGGACTTCTAGTTCTACAAGTCCCAGCAGGTCACATTTGCCTTCCTTTGAGATCAGTCACTGCAGCTGCCATAAAATGTCCTTTACATACATATATCCTATGGTTTGTGACTCTAAACTTTAAGATATATATATATATATACATACACTAGTATAGCATGCTATCATTTATTTGTGGAAAAATAAGACATCCCCTGAAAATAAGACGTAGTGCATCTTTAGGAGCAAAAATTAATATAAGACGCTGTCTTATTTTCGGGGAAAAAGGGTAGAGAATACGGCGTCAATAGTTTTATAGTGCAAAATACACCAAAAAATGGTGCAGCCCTAATCTGACAAGTCGTCCTAAATGTTTTTGACCTCCCGCTCTGTGTCAGTTTATACTAAAACAAATTATATCGTGGTCGCTGTTACCACGATTTTCAGAAACAGTGACTGCTCCAACAAGTTCTGCTTTGTTAGAAATTACCAGATCCAACAGAGCATCACTTGTAGCGGGATCTTCCACAAACTGGCCCATAAATTTGGCATGGGATTATACATTACCCATTAAGTAGACATCATGGGATTATACATCACTAGTTCAGTAGATGACATGGGATAATACATTACACGTTCAATAGACGGCATGGGAAATATTGTGGGTATGTATATATTAAATGCTGGTTTGTAACACATGGATCTCCCTATCCACTGGTCTAGTCCACCACCACAGTCCATTTCTCCACCCATTGATACAGTCTGCCCGCTCTCTAACCTATCTACCACTGAATTTTCTAGATTGTTCTCCCTCCTCATCCCTAGTTTAAATACTCCGCACCCCTTCTAAAATTCTCTCCCCCAGCACAGCAGACCCCCTTCCATTCAGGTACAATTTATCTGTAGAAAACAGATTGTACCCCAATGAAAAATCAGTCCAGTGCTCTAAGAACCCAAACTCTTCTGTCCAACAAAAAGACTTTAACCATGCATTTAACTCCCTGAGCTCCCACTGTCCTTGCTGTGCAGCGCATGGCACAGGCAGCATTTTGGAGAACACAACTTTGGAGGTCCTTCCCTTCAGCTTGGAGCCTCTTGGAGCTCTTTAAGATTATTCTTTAGGGTCCTCCACCTACCATGTATTCTGTCATTGGTCCCAACATGGACCACCACAGTTGGGTCATCGCCAGCCTTCCCAGTAATTTATCCACCCTGTCCACCACATGCCACAACATGGCACCAGGCATACAGCAGACCGTTCAGTGGAGGCGGTCTGGGTGGCAAATTATTCTATCCGTCTTTCTGATTATAGAATCCCCCAGAACTACTCAATGTCTTTTCCTACCTGCATTCCCATCCTCCCGACTACTAGCTGGGCTGCTCTTCTGGCTGCAAGGAACAGCTGTATCCACGAGGGCTGCCATTTCTGAGACTGATACCCCAGCATTATCACACAACTTGGTAATCCTGCTCGGAAGCTAATGAGCCAAAGTGGCCTCTCTGTTTCTAGTACCCCTAGAACTACCCCTAACTACATTAACCCAGTTACACGGCTCCTCCTGTATTTTTATTACTCTACCTCTAACATTTAGCCCACTAACTGCTTGCTCATAATTGTCAATCACCCTCAGTGTTGTTTTCTGCTTCTCCAGATCTAAATTGTCATGTCAGACCATTCATAACCGTATACATTAGTATGCTCTGAGTGCCACACGACCAGAAAGGGTACCTGACCACACCACCAGACACCTGCTTCATTATCTTGCATGGGCCATTGAGCATCTAGGCTGGACGAAGGACCAGTGGTCAGTGCTGTTCAGTGATGAAAGTCGATTCACTCTGAGCAGTCAACGATGCTGGAGACGTCAAGGAGAGCGCTATGCATCAGCCACTGTTGTCACCAGACGAGCCTTTGGTAGTGGTGGTATTACAGTGTGGGCAGGTGTGTCTAGTCAATACAAAATTGCCCTATGCTTTGTGAATGGTTCAGTGACGCCTCTACTACTTGAATAACATCATGAATCCAGTCATTGTGCCTCTGCATGAGCAACACAGGGCTAATTTCATCTTCATGGACGACATTGCTCCAGCTCATCAAGATGGCATCGTTAGGGAACGGCCGTTGGAGACCCGGGTACCTCAAATGGAGTGGCTGCACTTTCTCCAAACCTGAACCCCCTAGAAAACCTGTGGGATCAGCTGAGTCGCTGTGTAGAAGCTCGTAACGCTGTACCCCTGAGGCTATGTTCACACGGCTTATTTCAGAAGTATTAATCGTATTGCGATTAATCGTTCATGAAATCGTGAATCAGTTTCAATAAGTGCCTAGTGTGCACGTATTTGGAACTGATTTCCCGATGGATTCACCATCCCCATTCATTATAGGTGGTGAATCCATCCGGAAATAATTCATATGCACATTATTTTTCCGGCCGTTTTGCGGCTGCAATCCACGGCGGCAATCCGGAATGGAAATAAGTGCCGTCTGAACGACGACACGTATTTCCCATTAAAATCAATGTAAAACGGCCAGTTACTTGTTTGTAACTGATTTCACAACAAATTTGCGGCCGTAAATACGGCCGCAAATCCGTTGCGAAATAAGCCGTGTGAACATGGCCTGAACCTCAATGACCTGAGGGACGCCCTTCAAGAAGAGTGTGACTCCATACCTCAGCAGTCAATAACTCGACTTGTGAAGAGCATAAGATGTCAATGTCAAGCTGTAATTAATGCTCAAGGCCACGTGACACGTTATTGAGACATTGACATTTTTGCTGGTGTATGCCCTCCTCTGTTGTTGGCTTTTGTTCCAACATTGCATGCTACGACTTACATGGCCGACTTTCAGGATAAAATATCACTATAGAGGGAAATTTTTACGTTTTTCCATAAATTTCGCCCTGAATGCCAAATATCCTTAACTTTTTGTGCGTAAAACCATTTAGATGAATTAGCAATGTTTATTCAATAAATAAAACACAAATATCGATCCACAACATGGAAGTGTGAATGGGCCTTTAGGCTAATAAAGTTCTAAAACTTTCTAGTATAATTGATGTTTTTTTTTTAAATTTATGACAATTTTCACGATCTTTCTGACTCTAGTTTACTTCACAGGCTACATAGCTAGTCCTGCTCTCAGTTTAGAAGTGAATACAATTGTATCCAGACTAGGCAGTACTCTCTGCATGAAATAGATAAGCAGAGACAGCACAGTCTGCTAATCTGCAATAATGTATCAGTCTTTCGAGCCAATGTGCTTACCGAGTACCATTTCAGGAAGCCCACTTTACTCCCACATGAGATATCTAGTACGGCTACGTCTGTTACCATCATCATTATGGGGTCTATGGCCTCTTATAATGAGGGGATGCGATATGGGGTCTAATTTTTATGGCGTCTGATCTAGGGTCTTCGTTTTATGGTGCATCAATATTTACATAGAACAGTCTTTTTTATACGTTATGACTAGTCTGTGATCTGTAATTTTTAGGGAATTCCTATTTGGATTTGGTACAGTATATATAGTTCTTCTGTTAATGTAAGGGGATCTGATCTGTTTATAAAGGGATTTTGTATATCTAGGGAAGGACTTGTCTGGCATGTGTATATAGGTGGGTTCCAATCTAGGCTATTTATAAAGTATAAATATATAATGTATGTTCTGGGCATGTTTATTTCAGAGGTCTGTTGCATAGTCTACATACATTTTAGGGACTGCTGCAGGTGGTCAGATGCACTATTTGTTATTCAAATACTGTCAGTTTTGGGGGCATCCTATATAAATAGGTGGGGAATATGTAGAAGTTTTGCTACACTGTACGTACCACTTTTTTGTTGCCCTCTTTTAAACAGAAGTCACCGTGATGTGGCAAGTGGGCCTATACTGTTTGATCAAAAAAGGATACTAAGAACCTCATATTCATTGTTAAAATTTTTGCTGAGAAGCATTAGATCAACGTATAGTGTGAGGATGTATGGTCCATGCTTCTCCCTTCCAGATTTGAATACATACGTCTATTTCTTTGCACACATGGATCAACACCCCTCCCCATTTGGCCCAGGTGTTTTTAATTAGCAGTAGTCTGTATAAGGGTTAATGCCCTTTTTCTTTCAGTCTGCTTGCAGGGAGCCCCGGAGAGGTAAGCTGTGTCATCCTTTCCTTTTTTTTGGTGGCGGTGCTATATGGCGACCATGTTGCTGTGGTGCTGTGCTGCTGTGGTGGTGCAGCCCAGAGCCAGGGGGCTAGGTCGGGCAGCAGTGGTGCTGTTGGGCCACTGGGTTGTGCCCCTCATCTGTGTTACTTTTGCTGCGGCGGTGGCCGCAATGCAGTGCTGCCCCCATTTAGTGTACGGACCCACTTTATAGAGGTTGCCGTGAAGTGGCAAGTGGGCTCATACGTTTTGATCAAAAAGTATACTAAGAACCTCCTGTTCATTTTTGTAAAGTTTTGCTGAGAAGCATTAGATCAACGTATAGTGTGAGGATGTGTGGTCCATGCCTCTCCCTTCCAGACTAAAATCTATTACCCCAATCTAGACACCAATGGGCACTTGGGTTTCTGACACAGTGTCCTTCAATTTAACAGGAAGAATGGGGGCTGCCTGCTTTTCTGTTTTTCCTGTCAAATCTAAAGAAACTGCTGGTAAAGGCTCCAGCCAGAGACCCGACAGCAGTTTACTGAGCATTGCCTTATTTTGGTAACATTTAATTTTGATTTCTTCCTTGGGGTACTCTGTTGGAACATCTTGTTGCTAGCAGGGAAATGGCTTGAAAAGGTAGAGAAACAGTAATTTATCCCACAAAACAGTATCTAGACTGGATGCAGTTATATATCCTTCTTCAGGTCATGTTTTGCAGTATCCATTAAACCACATGTCAAACTCAAGGCCCAAGGCCAAATACAGCCAACCACATCATTCTATGTGGCCCGCAAAAGCCTAGACGCAGTGAGCAGAGATGGACAAGGTCTGGATGCAGAAAGATCAGCTCTCCACTTTCCCCAGAGGAGTCAGCCAGCAGAGGTGGTGGTCTCAACAGAGGGAGCGGGCGCCATCTTGGATTCAGAGCTCTGGCACACAACTCCACACCGTTCTGTTTAGTAACTCGCAGGCAGTGGCACAGCTCTGACAGCCCTAACTAGGCCCCAAGACACCCTCAAAAAGCCTTAATTGGCCCTTTGAGAGCAACCATAGTGCGGCCTTTGGTGGAAATGAATTTGACACAATTTGAGGTATGCATTTGGAAGATTTCCCTCCAACATATATCTCCAACAGATGCCATTGTATATGCATACAGTTGTATATTTTTCTATTGGCTCCCATGGTAGAAAACAAAAACATATGCCACATGGTGTACATTTTTTACTGGTTGCCCCTGTATAGAATGACAAAATCTGTAGAAAACGACAGTTACATACTGTTGTTAGTACAGTTGAAGAAGACCATATGTCCATCAAATTTGACTAAGGGTGGGGAGAACGTGTGGAGAAAGGAGAGGGGTAGCGGTAATTTTAAAACTTTGTTTTCTCCAATTGATCCAGAAATATGGGGTCCATTAGGCATGAACCAATCTGTTCTAAAAGAAAACATTTTGCTCCTGTTCCCATGCGCCAATCAGAATGGATCAATGTTCTAAACAAGGATTCTATACATCTACATAAGTATTAATATTATTTTGTTGCAAGCCTGTTTTTTTAAGCCATCACCTGTTCCTGCTAGTGACCATCTCATGAGGAGACTGTAACAGATTCACAGTTCTTATGGTAAAGAAGATTTGCCGCCTCTAGAGAGTTCACTTATATTTCTCCAGGCAGAGGGGGCGGCCCCTTGTCATTTTACAGCAGACAAAAAGGGATACCTACATATATTAGCAAAAAGGAGCCCAAAGAATACTCTTTCCCCTGTTTATCAGATGTGTGGGGGCCTATGGTTACATTTGAGGCTCACGCTAAGCTTAACTAGCACATACAGCAAACTGACCAGTAAAGAGCCTTAAAGGGAACCTGTCACATAGGTAATGCCCCTCCGGCTGAGGACAGCACAAGCTAGTGACAGACCTGCTGTTTCCAGCGCTGTGTCCCTTATTCTGTAAGATGCTGTAGTTTTAGAGCATTTACCCCTCAAATCTTATTCATGAGCTGGTGTTAGCCCCGCCCACCAAAGGCAAGCCTCAGGTGGGCGGGGTATGGAAAAAACTGACTCTTTTCATGACTCTTTTCTGGCTGAAAACTGCAGATTTGAGCATTTAATACCCTGAAACTCCAGCATCTTACAGAATAAGGGACACAGCGCTGGAACAGCAGGTCTGTCACTGGCTTGTGCTGTCCTCAGCAAGGGGGGGCATAAACTATGTGACAGGTTCTCTTTAACGAGCAGTAAGTAGTGCATAGATAGGTTTGCATCCTGTGAATGTAAACAATTATACTCATTCCCTTACAGTAAACGAACATCTTCAAAATGGTGAGGTATTAAAACACAAAGGCAAGAATTTACTTAGAAGAGCGGGACTTAATACATTTGGATCTAGCATACTTTTGATTAAGAAGTGTATGATCGTAATAAATCTTACACATCTTTTACTTGTCTGTGCACCAGAAAAGTACATCTACAATTGCTATAGGCGGCATAATTTAAGATAATCTCCAAATCCATCGGTCTGCAGAAGGCCATTTCTCTTCTACTAAAGCCATCCACCAAAAGTTTAATACACTTAAAAATTACAAGAAGAGCACAAAAAGTCACTTTTTTGCAGGAATGTGACTAGTGCCAAAATTTGCTACTTTTAGACATCAGTTTTGGTTTAGTAAATTCCCTCCAAAGTATATCAGAAAGCTGTAAATAGATACAGTCATTAAGGACCACATGTATGAAAACTTTTTTGTCTAAAACTCACTTTTTTTGCACATAGATTACTATGGGCAAAAAAGTGAGTTTTAGACATAAACATTTTTCATATATGTGGCCCTAAGTGTTTTTAACCTTAAACCTCTTTAACCCTGGCATATGAGTATGTCTATCCCTTACAATAATAAACAACTCTTCGTATACCTGTGTGCACACTAACTTCTTGCTTCCATTTATAACAGAGCTATGGCAGCTATGCTGGATAATGATGAATCCTGACAGACCCCAGTGATTATAGTGGTGTCCATAAGGGTTCCGTTATTAATCAAAGCTGTAGACTGCTCTATTCTTGGCATGAAAATGGCAGAAAGCTTCACTAAAAATGCAACAGACCACATGCTAATAAGAACACAGCCTGAGCCAAACAAAATTTATATTAACTATAGAGCTGGTTTTATGAGGGATCTTTTTGTAGAAATAAGCATTTGTTGGCACCTACCCTTACTGTAATCCATGCCAAAACAATATTAAAGTCAAGCACTGTTTTTATGGGTGTCCTTGAAACAAAGATATTAATATATATTACAAAATGTATTTTTTATATTATCTTTTATTTTTGCTGACAATTATATTAGTCCTGGTGGACCCTGGTAAGAAGATATTAGAATACTCTTTTATACATGTCCATTATGATCTTTTTATCAATTGTTCTATCTCTAGTCCAAGGGCCAAATAAGAAGACACCAGTATTTTAACTGCCACCTGGTAGGCAGGGGGCCCTATTACATCACGAGAAGTTCTATTGAAATGGAAGTATATCACCATTATATCTTTTTCTGGTTTTAGATTTTTTCTAGTTTTTTTTTTCTGTATATGATTACAGCGGCAGCCATCGTGCCCAAGCTGCTTTTAGCACTTAGAGAAATGCAGCAGGTACATGGACAAAGGTACCTGACTCACTGACTTCTATTGGAGAGTTTTCCAGGCATGTTCTCTGATCTGTGTAAGGAAGAGGATGATCTCCTACTATGAATGGTGGTGTGAATTGGTTCCACCTTTCAGTTTAAACAAAAAAACTAAAAAAATAAAGGACACCTTTTAGGATCTGGGTGTATTACTCTACACTCTACATTTTGCCATAGGTAATCTTTAACCCCCTTTATCCCAATGATGTTTAGAATTAAAATGCCTCTATATATATACTAGTAACTATATTTATTACTCTTCCAGTTACAATGGGTAAAAAGTAGCAATCCAGTACGCTACACTCAAAGGACTGGTATGTTCACACAACGTAATTCCGGCATATAGCGGGGTGTACTGTGCGTGCCGCTATACAGCGGGTGTTTTAGAAGTACGCGCTTGCCAGTGCGTACTTCTAAAGCACCCTGTGTTGGACCCTATTCACCTCCATTTTACGGTTTGACATGTAACTTCTTTCTCCTGGCGCATAATGTGTGCCGGGGAATACGCTTTAAAATCATAGGTGCTATGATTTTACTGTATTTTGAGGGCGTACTTTGAGCGGATTGCAGCACAATTGTGCGCCGAAGTACGGCCCGCAGTTACGCGAACATACCCGAACAGTGAAATATGTTAAAAGGTATCAATGTATCATAACTCTTTCTCCACTCCCATATTTCACCACATCTGTGGCTTCATCAGGGTCTTACAAGCTTGCCTGAGCTGCTTTTAACAGCATTTAGAGACAAGCTTTACAGCAGCTTCATGGACTTAGGAGCCTGTGAACAAGAGTAGTTCTCTAGGCAAGCTCTGTAACCTTCGACTATCTCTTATTGTAAATGGTGGGTCCTGTATCTATACACATTGGGGTCACCTTTCAGTTTAATTCTGTCTGTGCTAATAATGAGGAGACTGGTGAATATTGTTTTTATTAAGCCTAGTGAGCAAAGTGAAAGCTGAAAGATTTTAGAATTTTCACAAAATATTGATAGTGATATGAAAAATGAAAACACATTTTTAAGAATTTTTGGTTTACAGAAAAATGTTAGTCTTTTAAAGGGAATGTGTTATCAGATAATGTTTGATTAAACCTCTGAAAACCTAGAATGTTTTAGCACAGAAATGTGAAATCTGCATCTGCACATGACCTGATGTAAATAGTGAGATCATCGACATTAGAAATCCTGTAATTGGAAACACAGACCCAAGTCTTTTATTTATAGAAAGGAAAATTCAATGGCTTCAATTACTGTAAAGACTAAGGATCAAGACTAATTAAACATGTGAACAACTTTCAAACCAATATGTTGCTATAGAAATTCCATTAATACAGTAAAATCAGTAAAGTGTCTATGAAGTAAGCACCTTCATAGAAAAAACATAGCAATAATAATTTATTAAAATAAGTGTATAGTGTTCAAACACCACCTCAAATGCTGCAAAATGTTGCATTTCCAACATTTAAAAAAATCAACATGAATGTATTATACAGATCCCTACCATGGAACCTATCTAAGTCTTTGAGATCATAATGTAACTGTGTTTCTCCAATTTCAAACCTATTCTAAATGAATCTATGAGAAAAGAAAATGAAAGAAAAATGATACCGTATTAGGGAGGCAATCTTTCCTAAAGACACTGCTACAAAAGCATTATAATGTGGCACAGAAAGTACCTATGGCTCGGTTATACAGAACTTTAGGACCTCCTCAGTGCACAGGTCATTGCCATGTGCTTGATATCTGAAAGGGATTGTCCACTATATATATATATATATATATATATATATACAATCCCTTTGAGATTTCTTTTCTAGATATATTTATATTCCACTGGGGCCAGGGTGGTACAAAAAGGAGAGTCTGCCACTGTTGCTCCCATGCTCACTTGCATCGGAGCGGATCGCTGTTAGCCTGGGAGTGATGGGAGTGGGGGACGGCTAGGTAAGTATAATATTTTTTTTTACTTTTTCTGACCATACTGGTCCCAATAGTATATTTTTTTTTTTTCACTGGACAACCCCTTAAATCTGCACTCTGTTTCACGTTAGATACTCTTGTCTTCAAAGTTGCAGTTGCATTTCTAAGAACAGTTAGTTGTAACCACAACAGAACATTATTGAGGCTATAATGCCGTAATCATGAGGAAACATGTAAAACTTGTAATCCGGCCTCATTCCACCATAACCAGCTTCAGCAATAAGTTCAGGAAAGCTTATGATTATTTTGTCCTCCCTAATGCATAGGCAAAACATACAGTTCTATCACAGTTGAGGGACAATGTACACAGTGGTGACATAGTACAGCTGAAGTATTTGCAGCTCACTGCCTACTGCCAGCTCCTATCTTGTGGGATTTTTTTTTTTTAAATGCTGTGAGGGCTCCTGACAGGAGAACTGCCAATACTGCCCTGATGGCATCTTTGCATAGCACATAGTGATGTCCCCGAAAATAAGACATCCCCCGAAAATAAGACCTAGTGCAATTTTTTTCAAGCTCAGAAATATAAGGCCTCCCTTCAAAATAATACCTAGTGGCAGTCATTGCTACAGCTCTCCAAGCGCCATTCATTAGCGTTTGCAGATCATTTAGATAGGCCTTACCTTGTGTGGGAGGCTACCTGGACTAGAGGTGCTCATTTAAGGAAAGTACTATTACTAGACGCAAGAGATTGTGGCCAATGATTCTAAAAGAAATGGCGTAACAAGAATTCACCATGAAATTCAGGGTTTGGAGAGTTCTGATGATGTTCCAGAAGATGGTGACATGACTGTCTTTGAATAAATGTTGCTTTTTGTTCATAAATACCGGGATCGGTAAATGTACAAGATTGTTGTACATGGAAACAGAGTCACAAGAAATTCTTGATGGAATTCAGAGTTTGGCTGGTTATGCTGATGTTTGTGATAACAGGACTACAGTATATTAATAACTATTGATTTTTTCTTCAGCAATAAATGTGAATTCTTGTTCAAGTAAAGTTAAAACATCCCCTGAAATAAGACCTAGTGCTCTCTTTAGAAACAAAAATTAATATAAGACACTGTCTTATTTTTGGGGAAACAGGGTAGATAATACACACTGTGATGTCATAGTACAAAGATAATGCGCACAGTGATGTCAAAGTACATAGATAATGCACACAGTGATGTCATAGTACATAGATAATGCGCACAGTGCTGTCAATGTACATAGAAAATGCACACAAAGATGACATAGCGCTAGGTCTGCCATCAAGAATTTCAGGGCCCCATACAGCTGAAGTATTTGCAACACTGCCCACTGCCAGCTCCTATCTTGCGGGATCTTTTTTTAAAAATGTAGTCAGGGTTCCTGACGGGAGAACTGCCAATACTTTCCTGATAGCATCTTTGCATAGCACATAGATAATGCGCACAAGGATGTCGATAGTACATAATGTGCACAATGATGTCATAGTACATAGATAATGTGCACAGTGATGTCGATAGTACATAATGTGCACAGTGATGTCAATAGTACATAGATAACGTGCACAGTGATGTCATGGTATATCAATACTTCACACGGTAACATCATAGTACATTGACTATGCACATAATGACATCACAGTACACAGATAATTCATACGGTGCTGTCACACTGAGATAATGTGCACACTGGAGTTCTAGTACAGGGCTACTGTGAATACAGTAAACTTACAGTTCAGTGATAATGTCTACAGTGATGTCACAGGGATAAAGAATATAGATGTATGAGCAGTCGCAAACTTTTGCGCGATAAGCCCCAGCGCGACACTTGCGGAAGGCGGGGCACACTAGAACTGGAGCGAAGCTACATATTTGTAGCTTCGCTACGGCATTTCTGGGTGCAGTACAGTTGGAACAGGTATACCACTTTCAAAGTGGTATACCTGATCCCGAACTGTCACCCGAGCGCTATAATGCGCCTGATTTATGACCCGCTGTAGAGCGGGTTCATAAATCAGGCGCATTGTACACTAATGTTAGGCGCATGAAATTTGGAGTGTGAACACCAAATTTCATACATGTCGCCCTTTATGTTCAGTCTGAAATTTCAACCGAAAGCCAAATATCCCTAACGTGAATAGTGTAAAAGGGGTGGAAAAGTGAGCATACTCCATGGTCCACGTGTCCTCTGTATCCTGGGGTGTGTTTGTCCCCTAATGTTTTTACAATCCTTGTCTGTGTGTTTACCCCATGTTGTGCATGATGGGGCTGAGAACAGCTATGATACTGAACAGGCAAAGGACAGGAGCTCCCAAGCCAGCTGAGTATTCAACTTCTGAAAAGGGAAGGGATGAAATCTCCTAATGACATGTAGGAGAGAAAGAAACACCATAGGACGGTGTGGGTCAAGAAAATTAATGAAATAAGAAACAATAAAAACAAAAGAACAGAAAAAAAAGCTGATGGTGGCGGTATGTGCCAAAGGTGGTTGCAGTCGATTCTGCTGTTGGTCAGCACCAGGAAAAGGCCTTTGCGTACCGTTTCCTTGCCCGTTTACACCCAGTGAGCCAAAGAGGGATCCCATGTTGCCACAGCTTGTGTATAATGTAGTGCAATCCCAGTCAGCCACCTGTAACGCTGGCTCTCTGCGCCTGCTGTCCTAGACTTACAATAAAAATAGATAACTAGTTATGTATTAATGATAAGAGGACCTCCTGCTGTGTATCAGATTTTGGATGCACAGAAACAAATTATTCTGCAACCATCAAGTTTTTGATGTGATAAGTACTGTTCTACTGCTTATGTTAGGACCGTTCATTAAAACGAAGAATAAAGAAAGTGATTTGTTTCACTGCAATGTCAGTGTCTTCGTGATATACAGTGCCTTTTGAGAGTTCTATTTTGGTCTCATCTGACCAGACTGTATTCTTTCAATATTTCACAGATTTGTCTAAATGTTGTTGAGAAAACTTTAAACGTGCTTGAGCATGCTTTTTGTTAAGCAATGGAGTTTTGCATGGCAAGCGTGCATACAGGTCAAGGAAGTTGAGTGCATTACTTATTATTTTCCTTGAAACAATTGTACCTGCTGATTTTAGGTCTTTCTGTAGTTCTCTACAGGTGGTCCTTGGCTCTTGGATAACTCTGATAATACTTTTCACACCTCTGTCTGAAATCTTGCCAGAAGCACTTGGTCGTGGCCGGTTTATGGTTAAATGATGTTCTTTCCACAGTGCTCATTGGAACCTTCAGTAGTTTAGAAATTCTTCTGTAACCAAAGTCATCAGTATATTTTGCAACAATATGATTGCGAAGGTCTTGAGACAGCCCACTGGTTTTACCCATCATGAGATGTTTCTTGTGTGGCACCTTGGTAATAAGACACCTTTTTATAGGGCATTAGTTGAACCAGTTGATATTATTTTTCACTAAGTCGCAGGATTGCTTTCAAATTACTGATAGATTTCAGCTGGTGTCATAGATTTCCATGACTATTTGCACCACTCTTTCTTCATGTGTTCAATAATGTGTCACTTCTCATTATTACACATAACTTAATTTATGAACATCTATGGTTGGATTTCATTGCCTGTGTGGATTGGATGGGTTGTTACCGACATCTGGTGAGAATTTCATGTCAATAGCACCTTTAGAAACATATGTACTTAGAAAATTGGTGACATTTTCAACATTTATTTCACCCACTGTATTGTCTACCAATTTTTTTAAAGCAGGTTGTCATACAGAAAGTGTCTACAATGTGATGTTGACAGTAACTAAAATTCCCTGATCTTGTCACTGGTACTATCCCAAAAAGTAGTTTTCTATTATTTAAGGAAAAAATGACCTATGTAAACAACCTCTACAGCAAATTGTATAGTAGCATGGACATGATTGATTGTTTACCTACCTTTCCATCCAGAGAACCTTGTGGACGCCCTAGTTTTATAAATAACATGATCTGTAGCCTTTGAATCATATATTTGTTGGGTCACTATGGGGGAGTCCACCAAAATATATGCTTTGAAGGGTTCAGATGGTCATGTTATTTTATTATCCTGTAAAAACAGTGTACCTCTAATTTTATTATTTCATAAAAGCTCTTTAAAATGTACTATACCCATGTCCTGAACCATGGACAATGCTGTAATGGGAATATGTCAAATAGACATGGCTGTGAGCGCTCAAAATCTGGTGAAAGGGGCAGATTTAGTTAAAATATTACTCCTACAATGTTTTTTTGTTTTGTTTTTCTACGAGTACTGAACATATTGTGACATTCTGAGCATTGCTGCACACACTGTATTAGTACGCCTAATACAAGATTACAGGCACAGCTTATTTTGTATACATGCAGTATTTTATATAAAAAAACTGAACTGTTGAGCATTAAAGATAATAAAGAATATAAATGTAGTGACTGTGAAAAGTACTGTGAATGTTAATAAACATTATCACATTAGTCACACATTATTTAAAAATATCAAAGTACCTAACAATAAATTAATTTTTCACCTTCCTCATACATTCTAAATTTACACCCACAGAATATTCAATATATTCAACAATGTTTCCTTTTTAAAGAATTTTTGTTAAATGAATGCAAACGTAACTTAAAGGACTACTAGCACATCTCAAAATATTAGAATATCATTGAAAATTAAAGGGGTTCTCCAGGACTATCTATTTGTTATAGGGGTCACAAATGTATTATATTAAACCTTGTAATTCATACTGTAATGAGTCTATACAATATAGGGGTTTCTCTATTTGACTTAAATTATTGATATCAATTATCTTTCAGTGATATTCTAATTTTTTGAGATGCACTAGTATCTCCTATTTGTGAATGGTGGATCCTGTGTTATCTATAAACATATTAGTGTTACCTTTCAGTATAATCAGTGTAATCCAGCCTGTGCTGAAAATGAGGAGACTGCTGAAAAGTATTATTAAAGGGGTTGTCTCGCTACAAAGAATAGCTTTCAAATTGTAGGGAACACAAAATAAAGACATTTTCCAAATATATTGCATTGTTCCTCTGTTTTCCCTAAAGAGATACAAGTGAATTTATTACCTCCCTGGCTATTTCAGTTCCCTCAGTAACTGACCTGTAAACAAATCTCCCTGGGCTGTTTGTTCAATGAGATAACAGAGAGTGAGTCATCACACAGGTGGGCAGTGTCAGTCAGTGTCCTGTGCTGCCAGACAGTAAAAAGCTTGATTTATCTCAAGTAAACAGCTCTGTAATTAGGGCTTTTGTTTTGGGGATCAGATAAGAAGTCCTTCCAGTAGTTTGAGAAGCTAATCTAATCTAATTAGCATCTGAAAGCACAACCCAGCTGTACAAGCACTGGAGCTTATGCAAATTAGTCTGAACCAGGAAGTGACAGAGAATTTCTTTCATGCATTCTTTGAAACCCTGTGGGGAGACAACTCCTTTAAGCTTAGTGGCTAAAGTGAAAAATTCAAGAATTTAGTTTTATTCAAAATATTGATAGTAATATAAAAATAAAAAAATATATATTCTTAAACAATGGGGCAGATTTATCAATAGTGTCTGACTTTTAGACAGTGTAAAGTTAGACTAGACAGTCTTACAATGCGACATATTTATCATAGTGTTGATAAATCTGGTGCAGGTTAGAACTGTCTAGTATAACTTTGTACCACAATTAAAGGGGTTGCATAATTTCATTGAATGGTCTTCAGAATAAGGGGACAGTGAATACAAGCAACTTTGCCCAATTTTGATGTCATTAGCAAAGCTGTCTTGTTATCACAGGATCCCTTATCTTCTGCTTTTGTTTACACTGATCTCCAGTTCTGTTCGGATCCCTCCTCCTTGCATTTTACTAGCTGAGAGCTCATTTACATTCTGTTCGGCCCATGTTCACAGAGCTTGCATTTCTGCCTCTCACTCAAAGTAAGGGACCGGCACATTTTCACTCTGCACAGCCAGAAGAATCAGAAAAACACTGCAGGGCTTCTATGATCAGAAAACAGCACAATTGTGTGACTGTGCCTTAACATAGAAGGAGCATTAGGGGCCAAGAGCATTTCACTCTGCACAGCTCTGGAGGAGTTTATACAAGACTGGATTCAATTGTAACATGAATGCAGCCTGTGGTATGTCAACAGCTCTTACATACTCTGCATAGAGAGAGACACAGCGACATGTGGAGAGGGGGGAGAGGGGGACACACATAGCCATCAGTTAGCCATCTTAGCCTCCTGTTAAGAAACACCCAGCTGGAAGGGGAAGAAACACCCCTGAATTTCTATAACTGAAAGGCTGTGAGAGCACTGAAACAGGCTAACTGACGAAGCGATACATACCCTTTAAGTTGGCTTATTTTTACCCCAGAAACTGCAACAAAATTCTGTGGCATTTTTTGTCACATTTAAGCCATGCCCCCCTTTTTTTACGAAGCCACACCCCCTTTGTCGGACGACTCGCAGAAGCGCCTGAAACTGTCTAAAACACATAGTAAATGTGGCGAAAAGCTGGTTTTTGGCGCAAATTGAGTTGGAATTCTGCCCCAATGTTTTTAACCTAAAAACATGAGTTAGACAATAGGTCATTTTTTGATGACATATTCCCTTTAAGTGTATGGAGCTGCGCTAATATAATGCACACAACCTGTCACAGGGGGGCACTTAGGATTTTATGGAAGAGTGGTATATTCAATGACAGAGGAGGAACTTGGATAACAAACACTGATCAAAAATTCACATGGAGCATGTATTTATTGTCTTTGCATAAAACTAAGGGCGACATGTCCGAAAAGTGGCGTATCTATGCCAGTTTCAGGCGCATTAAATCAGTATAAAGTGCACCTGAAAGTCTGATACTTTCTAAAAATTGGCGTCAGGTATACCTTGCATAGATTACTTAATACGCCTAAAATGGCACATCGTATCAAAAAAGGGCACATTGCATCAAAAACGGGCGCATTGCTCAACACTCGGCACATAGCATATCATTGGTAGTATATGATATGCATCTATCGAGGCTCATTGCCCGACGGGGGCACACAGTGCACCATATTTAGGCGCATTACAAAGTGTCGTTCCCGGCGTATAATGCATGTAGTTTTGGTGTACGACAGTCCATTTACAACAAGAATATGGCGTAAAAAGTTGGTTTGCCGCAAAATAGAACAAAAAACTGTCATTGGCGTGTTGGGACATGTCGCCCTAAATGCATTCTGCTAGTATGGTGGATTGCACATGGACTTGGGGCAACATGTATGATTTTTGGCGCCCAGACGCCAATTTTATTGCGCACAATAGTCATGTAGAATGTGCCTGAATGTATGAACCGGTTCTACTGCGGGTCATAAATCAGCGCAACAGAATTTCTAGTGCAACAAAGACAATTCAGGCTCAGGTAAACCACTTTTAAAGTGGTTTACCTGTTCCAGCAGTAATGCGCCTGGATTTGCCGTACTGAAGCTATAAATATGTAGCTTTGTATGGTTGTAGTGCGACACGCCTTCAGCACGGTCTCCGATCTCAGGCACATTGCAAAGTACCATTGGCACTTTGTAATGCGCCTCATTACTGGAGTGCACCCGTTTCAAAATATAGCGAACAGGGCTGCGCTAGTCTTTGGGCTGAAAATACGGCAGACTTCTGGTGCAGCCCTGTACATACATGTCGCCCTTGGTGTTCTGAGGACGTGCTGCCGCTAACCATAAATTTACATACACAATATAAAAAGACACATATGCAGGTTTTTCTCACTATCTGACATGAAATCAGAATAAATCTTACCTGTTTTAGGTTAATTAGGAACCAAAATTATTTATATTTGCCTAATGCCAGAATAATGAGAGAGAGAATTTTTTAAGACCTTTTTATTACTTTCTGCAAAGTCAAAAGTTTACATACATTTCATTAGTATTTGATAGCATTGCCCTTAAACTGTATGACTTGGGTCAAATGTTTTGGATATCTTTCCACAAGCTTCCCACAATAGTTGGTCAGAATTTCCTCCTGAAAGAACTGGTGTAACTGAGCCATGTTTGTAGGTCGTCTTGCGCGCTCCTGCCTTTTCAGCTTTGCCCATACATTTTCAATAGGACTGAGATCAGGGCTTTGTGATGGCCACTCCAAAACATTGACTTGGTTATCCTTAAGTCACTTTGTAACCAGTTTGGCAGTATGCTTTGGGTCATTATCCATTTGGAAAACCCATTTCTGCCCAAGCTTTAACTTTCTGGCTGATGTCTTGAGATGTTGGTTCAGCATAGCCACATAATCTTATTTCCTCATGATGCCATCTATTTTGTAAAGTGCACCAGTTCCCCCTGCAGCAAAACAACCCCACAACATAATGCTGCCATGCTCGTCTTTCACAGTTAGGATTGTGTTCTTAAGCTTCCAAGATTCTCCCTTTTTCCTACAAACATAATGATGGTCATTATGGCCATTATGGCCAATTTTAGTTTTGTCAGAAAACCGGACAGGTCTCCAAAAATGTAAGTCTTTGTTCCTGTGTGCATTTGCAAACATTAATCTGGAATTTGTATGTTTCTTTTGGATTATTGGTTTCTTCCTGGAAGAGTGGCCTTTCAGACCATGTTGATATAGTACTCGTTTCCCTGTGGATCATGATACAATCTTACCAGCTTCCACCAGCATCTTCATCTTTTGCTTTTGTTCTTGGGTTGATATGCACATGTCAGACCAAAGCACGTTCATCTCTGAGACACAGAAACCGTCTCCTTCCTGAGTGTTATAATGGCTGGACATTCCCATCTTGTTTGTACTTGCATATAATGGTTTGTACAGATGAACAGGGCACCTTCAGGTATCTGGAAATTACACCCATGGATGATCCAGACTTGTGCAAGTCCACAATTCTCTTCCTGATATCTCGGCTGATTTCTTTAGACTTTCCCATGATGTTACACACAGAAGCAGTGTGTTTTATATATGTCTATAATTAACTCAGATGTTGCCAAAGACATGACATCATCATATGGGCTGACCCAAATAGTTGAAAGGCATAGTAATCCTAGTGTATGTAAACTTTTGACTTTGCAGAAAGTAATAAAAATGCCTAAAAAATTCTCTCTCTCATTATAATGGCATTTGGCAAATTAAAATAATTTTGGTAATTCTAATTGACATAAAACAGGTGAGATTTATTCTGATTTCATGTCAGATAATGGCATATGAGCCTTTTTATATATTGTATGTAAACTTCTGGTTTCAACTGTATGTCATTTGTTATATGACGAATTTTGAATTAAAAGAAAAATTGTTGGAAAAGTATTTTCGATAATCTACTATATGCACATGTGCAAGCTGAAGCAGAACTTAGAGGAAGTTCAATTGTGGACTATCACGTGTGGTATTTCAATTATACAAAAAATATTGTGCTTAACATGTGGACTTGACCCATACAACTCTAGCCTATACTTGTAATTCATACTGTAATGAGTCTATACAATATATGGGTTTCTCTATTTGACAAATTATTGATATCAATGATTTTTTAAATGGTATTCTAATTTTTTGAGATGCACCAGTATGTAAAGTGGTAACCTACAATGTATTAACACAATGTTATTACAAACATCATGTATTTCCCAAAATAACGCCAAACATTTTATCTTCTAATCAACTAGTAAAATAATATTCCATGTGGATACTATTTGTTAATGTTTTACTTCTTTTATTTCGCTTTATTTAGACACACAGCTTATTGGACACATGCAACACAGAGTGCACATCGTGAACACATGCCCCACAAACAGAGTGCACATCGTAAGTGCATGCCCTACAAACAGAGGGCACACTGTAGACAGATGCCACACACACACACACACACACACACACACACACACACACACAGGGATGGGACAAGGTATTCGGGTGCCGTAGACAAATAAGGCACAAAGTGCCCCCCAAATGGAAAATTCAGCCACTCCATTCCTCTTTGCGGCCCCTTCTGCCTGGGATGAAGTGGCGCCCTATGCGGTCGCCTAACTTCGCCTACCCATCGTCCCAGCCCTGCACACACTGCTTAAACCGTGGACACATACCACACACACAGTTCACATTGTTTGATACATGTCACACAAATAGAGCTCACATTGCAGACACAAGCTGCAAGCACAGCTCATTGGACACATACCACACACACACAAACGTCACATCGTAGACTGATGCTGCACACACACCACACAGTTAACCCATTGGATACATGCCACACACACAATTAAGACATTTAACACATACCGCACACACAGCTCATATTTTGGACACATGATGCACAAAAACATCACAGCGTAGATACATGCTACACACATGTATACACATGACCCTTAAATACATTTATACCTCTTACAAAACCAATAAATTGAACCAGATTAGACATCTAAATTAATGAAACAACCACAGACCAGACTCGTAAATAGAGGACCAGGACTAGATCGACTAGACCAATAACATTTCTAGTCCAGTACAAGTTGTTTAACATGACGTCCTCTAGTGCAACCAATTTATTTTATTCTTGTAAGCTAAAATGCGGCTCAAACTAAAAAAAATTAAGCAACTTTGCAACAGCCTTGATTAAACATTTCTGACTCTTTTGTGTATACACAAAAACAAAACCACAAAAATGTGACATAATTTACCAAAAAACTACAAAGCTACACTTACAGCTCAATGGCTGATAGATACCAGCAGCAGGCTTCTATGGCCCTTATGCTGCATGGGAAAAGATGGCAGGTGCCGTTAATTAATGAGCAAATGCTCTAGGTACCAATTCACACCAGCATGCAAAAAACCACATTATAAAACATGGGAAGACTGCTAAAAATGCAACAATACCTGATGAGAATTGCATATGGATAAAGCGATACAGAGGGTAACGCCATCTGTACAGATACACCATGCTGGGTATCAGCTTATATCACCCACAAACAAAAAAAAAAAAAGTTTGTGGGCAAGCCGCCCAGCACTTAGAAGGTGCACTGCACAAAATACTTGTACCCTAAGCTCCCCAGTATTTTGGGCAAAAAGATAACATGCTGGGAAAAATATCAAATTATGAGGTATTAGTTGATACAGTAGCTACAGTAACGCAAGCTCGCAAGCCAACGGCAAGGCTCCTCATGTCTTGCGAGTCCCTACGCTATCAACAAAAACAAAACCACAAAAATGGGACATAATTTACCAAAAAAACTACAAAGCTACACTTACAGCTCAATGGCTGATAGATACCAGCAGCAGGCTTCTATGGCCCTTATGCTGCATGGGAAAAGATGGCAGGTGCCGTTAATTAATGAGCAAATGCTCTAGGTACCAATTCACACCAGCATGCAAAAAACCACATTATAACACATGGGAAGACTGCTAAAAATGCAACAATACCTGATGAGAATTGCATATGGATAAAGCGATACAGAGGGTAACGCCATCTGTACAGATACACCATGCTGGGTATCAGCTTATATCACCCACAAACAAAAAAAAAAAAAAGTTTGTGGGCAAGCCGCCCAGCACTTAGAAGGTGCACTGCACAAAATACTTGTACCCTAAGCTCCCCAGTATTTTTGGGCAAAAAGATAACATGCTGGGAAAAATATCAAATTATGAGGTATTAGTTGATACAGTAGCTACAGTAACGCAAGCTCGCAAGCCAACGGCAAGGCTCCTCATGTCTTGCGAGTCCTACGCTATCAACAAAAACAAAAACACAAAATTGGGACATAATTTACAAAAAACTACAAAGCTACACTTACAGCTCAATGGCTGATAGATACCAGCAGCAGGCTTCTATGGCCCTTATGCTGCATGGGAAAAGATGGCAGGTGCCGTTAATTAATGAGCAAATGCTCTAGGTACCAATTCACACCAGCATGCAAAAAACCACATATCACACATGGGAAGACTGCTAAAAATGCAACAATACCTGATGAGAATTGCATATGGATAAAGCGATACAGAGGGTAACGCCATCTGTACAGATACACCATGCTGGGTATCAGCTTATATCACCCACAAACAAAAAAAAAAAAAGTTTGTGGGCAAGCCGCCCAGCACTTAGAAGGTGCACTGCACAAAATACTTGTACCCTAAGCTCCCCAGTATTTTTGGGCAAAAAGATAACATGCTGGGAAAAATATCAAATTATGAGGTATTAGTTGATACAGTAGCTACAGTAACGCAAGCTCGCAAGCCAACGGCAAGGCTCCTCATGTCTTGCGAGTCCCTACGCTATCAACAAAAACAAAACCACAAAAAATGGGACATAATTTACCAAAAAACTACAAAGCTACACTTACAGCTCAATGGCTGATAGATACACAGCAGCAGCTTCTATGGCCCTTATGCTGCATGGGAAAAGATGGCAGGTGCCGTTAATTAATGAGCAAATGCTCTAGGTACCAATTCACACCAGCATGCAAAAAACCACATTATAACACATGTGGTTTTGTTTTTGTTGATAGCGTAGGGACTCGCAAGACATGAGGAGCCTTGCCGTTGGCTTGCGAGCTTGCGTTACTGTAGCTACTGTATCAACTAATACCTCATAATTTGATATTTTTCCCAGCATGTTATCTTTTTGCCCAAAAATACTGGGGAGCTTAGGGTACAAGTATTTTGTGCAGTGCACCTTCTAAGTGCTGGGCGGCTTGCCCAAAACATTTTTTTTTTTTTTGTTTGTGGGTGATATAAGCTGATACCCAGCATGGTGTATCTGTACAGATGGCGTTACCTCTGTATCGCTTTATCCATATGCAATTCTCATCAGGTATTGTTGCATTTTTAGCAGTCTTCCCATGTGTTATAATGTGGTATTTTGCATGCTGGTGTGAATTGGTACCTAGAGCATTTGCTCATTAATTAACGGCACCTGCCATCTTTTCCCATGCAGCATAAGGGCCATAGAAGCCTGCTGCTGGTTATCTATCAGCCATTGACTGTAAGTGTAGCTTTGTAGTTTTTTGGTAAATTATGTCCCTTTTTTGGGTGGTTTTTTTTTTGGGTTGATAGCGTAGGACTCGCAAGACATGAGGAGCCTTGCCTTTGGGCTTGCGAGCTTGCGTTACTGTAGCTACTGTATCAACTAATACCTCATAATTTGATATTTTTCCCAGCATGTTATCTTTTGCCCAAAAATACTGGGGAGCTTAGGGTACAAGTATTTTGTGCAGTGCACCTTCTAAGTGCTGGGCGGCTTGCCCACAAACTTTTTTTTTTTTTGTTTGTGGGTGATATAAGCTGATACCCAGCATGGTGTATCTGTACAGAGGCGTTACCCTCTGTATCGCTTTATCCATATGCAATTCTCATCAGGTATTGTTCCCATTTTTAAAGCAGTCTTCCCATGTGTTATAATGTGGTTTTTTGCATGCTGGTGTGTGAATTGGTACCTAGAGCATTTGCTCATTAATTAACGGCACCTGCCATCTTTTCCCATGCAGCATAAGGGCCATAGAAGCCTGCTGCTGGTATCTATCAGCCATTGAGCTGTAAGTGTAGCTTTGTAGTTTTTTTGTCTTTTGTGTATACATTCCCTATTTACACTTGTTGTCTTAGTGGTGACAGTCAGACCATGTTTAGTTTGATCCCGTAGTAGGGTGTTACTCCACTTGCTCCGTTCTACTTTTCTTGCTAACATAGCCACAGTGCAGGTTGTTGGATGGAATGGAGTAAGACTATTGGCAAAGCTGTTTCAAATATTTGTACTGGAGCAAAAAGCATAGTTGCTTGAAGGGGTATCCCCATCAGAGACCTTCATGGCATATCAATAGGAAATGCTGTAAATAGCTGATTAAATAGCCCCTTCTGGGATCCGAACATCTGTAGACTGAGCCTCAGAAATTCTCCCTGCAAAACTGAAAGCTGGGGTCTCCATTATCTTTGGCTTATTCCCATCTCCTAACTCGAAAGTCAAGAAATTGGAATAACCCTTTAAATGTACATACTGTAATTAGCACACAGTCATCTTGTCTTGAAAAAAATATAGTTATATGGTGCAATATTTCAAGCTACCTATAGAGCACTGTGTTACAAAGGGTATGTTCACACAGCGTAATTGCGGGGTACATTTCAGTGCGTAATTGCGCTGCAATACACCCAAAATGTACCCGCAATTACAGCAATTCATAACTCTTACTGAGAGCTACAAATACCCAGTGTTTTCCGCCGCGTATAATACACGACTGGGAAAACAATTGACAGGTTACTTCTTCCCGGCATTAACACGCGCTGGGGAGAGTGAAAGTCAATGGGAGCCGACAGTTAGTGTTTCATAAGTACGCACTGTCCAGCGCGTACATATAAAACACGCGGCTTATTGTGGCACGTACACTAATTACTGGGGGGCCCTATATACAGCTACCTAACTACTAGGGGGGCCTATATACAGCTACCTAAGTAGTGGAGGGGCCCTATATACAGTTCGGTCCATATATATTTGAACACTTACACAAAGTTTGCTCTTTTTTTTACCTGTTTGCTGAAACATATTCAAGTTATATATAATGGACATAAAGTCCAGACTTTCAGTTTTCAATTGAGGGTATCCACATTAAAATTGGGTGAAAGGTTTAGGAGTTTCAGCTCCTTAACATGTGCCACCCTGTTTTTAAAGGGAACATAAGTATTTGGACAACAGACTCAAAGGCTGTTTCTTGGGTAGGTGTGGGCAATTCCTTTGTTATGTCATTCTCAATTAAGTAGATAAAAGGCCTGTAGTTGATTTGAGGTGTTGTGCTTGCATTTGGAAGATATTGCTGTGAAGAAAACATGCAGTCAAAAGAGTTCTCCATACTGATGAAACAAGCCATCCTTAAGCTGCAAAAAACAGAAAAAACCCATCCAAGAAATTGTTACAATATTAGGCGTGGGAAAATCTATAGTATGGTACATCCTGAGAAAGGAAGAAAGCACTGGTGAACACATCAATGCAAAAGGTCCTGGATGCCCATGGAAGACAACAGTGTTGGATGCTCGTAGAATAATTTCCGTGCTGAATTGAAACCTCTTCACAACAGCCAAGCAAGAGAACAATACTCTCCAGGATGTAGGCACATCAATACCTAAATCTACCATACAGAGAAGACTGCATGAAAATAAATACAGAAGGTTCACTGCAGGGTGCAAGCCACTCATAAGTCTCAAGAATAAAAAGGCTAGATCGGACCTTGCTAAAAAAAATCTAAAAAGAAAAGTATAGCGAAGGCGTGGTACAGCTCATGATCCAAAGCATACCCCATCATCTGTAAAACACAGCGGAGGCAGTGTGATGGCTTGGGCATGCATGGCTGCCAGTGGCACTGGGTCACTAGTGTTTATTGATGATGTGACACAGGACAGAAGCAGCCGCTTGAATTCTGAGGTATTCTGAGACACACTGTGTGCTCGAATCCAGCCAAATGCAGCCAAACTGATTGGTCAGCATTTCATAATATAGAGTAAAGGCCTGTCAGAGCATTATAAAGGAGGAAACATAGCATATAGTGATGTCCATGATTTCAAGACTTCAGGCAGTCCTTGCCAACAAAGGGTTTTCAACCAAGTATTAGAAATTAACATTTTATTTACAATTATTTAATTGATTTAATTAATTTTGAGCCCCTAAAATGAAGGGGTGATGTTTAAAAAATGCTTTAGTTCCTCACATTTTTATGCAATCATTTTGTTCAACCCACTGAATCAAAGCTGAAAGTCTGAACTTCAACCTAATCTGAATTACTTTGTTCAAAATTCATTTTGCTAATGTACAGAACAAAAATTAGAAAAATGTCTCTGTCCAAATATTTATAGACCTCACTGTACACCTACCTAGCTACTGGAGGTGCCCTATATACACCTAACTACTGGAGATGCCCTATATACACCTAACTACTGGAAGTGCCCTATATACACCTAACTACTGGGGGCCCTATATACACCTACCTAACTACTGGGTGAAGGCCCTATATACACCTACATAACTACTGGGGAAGGCCCTATATACACCTACCTAACTACTGGTGAGGGCCCTATATACACCTAACTAACTACTCGGGAGAAGACCCTATATATACCTACCTAACTACTGGAGGACAGATCCTATATACACCTTCCTAACAACTGGGGGACAGTATATACCTACCAATTGGTGGACCTTTGTACAGTTGAAACCAGAAATTTACTTACACTATATAAGAAGACACATATGCATGCTTTTCTTACTGACATGAAATCAGAATACACTTTACCCGTTTTAGGTCAATTAGGAACCAAAATTATTTATATTTGCCAAATTCTAGAATAATGAAAGAGAGAGAATTTTTAAGGCATTTTTATTACTTTCTGTAAGGTCAAAAGTTTACATACACTAGCATTATTATGCCTTTAAACAATTTGGGACAGCCCATATGATGATGTCATGTCTTTGGAAGCTTCTGAAAGGTTTATTGGAAACATCTGAATTAAATAGACACCTCTGGATGTATTTTATTTGCACACCAGAAACACACTGCTTCTGTGTGTAACATCATGGGAAAGTCTAAAGAAATCAAGGTGCTTCGTTCATCTGTACAAAAATATGCAAGTACAAACAAGATGGGAATGTCCAGCCATCATACCAAGGAGGAAGAAGACAGGTTCTGTGTCTCAGAGATGAACGTGCTATGGTCCGACATGTTCATATCAACCCAAGAACAAAAGCAAGAGACCTTGTGAAGATGCTGGCAGAAGCTGGTAAGATTGTATCATTATCCACAGTGAAACGAGTACTGTGTCAACATGGGCTGAAAGGCCACTCTGCCAAGAAGAAGCCAATAATACAAAAGAAATATATAAAAGATACATTAATGTTTGCAAATGCACACAGGAACAAAGACCTACGTTTTGGAGACATGTCCTGTGGTCTGACGAAACTAAACCTGAACTGTTTGGCCATAGTAACCATCGTTATGTTTGGAGGAAAAAGGGAGAAGCTTGGAAGCCTAAGAACACCATCCCAACTGTGAAACACGGGGGTGGCAGTATCATGTTGTGGGGTCGCTTTGCGGCAGGAGGAACTGGTCACTTCACAAAATTATATAGCATCATGAGGAAAGAAGATTATGTGGCAATACTGAAGCAACATTTCAAGACATCAGCCAGGAAGTTAAAGCTTGGACGGAAATGGGTCTTCCAAATGGACAATGATTGAAACATACTGCCAAACTGGTTACAAAGTGGCTTAAGGATAACCAAGTCAATGTTTTGGAGAGGCCATCACAAAACCCTGATCTCAATCTGGTTGAAAATTTATGGGCAAAGCTCAAAAGGCAGGTGCGAGCAAGACGATCTACAAACATGGCTCAGTTACACCAGTTCTGTCAGGATGAATGGACCAAAATGCCGACCAACTATTGTGAGAAGCTTGTGAAAGGATATCCAAAACATTTGACCCAAATCATACAGTTTAAGGGCAATGCCACCAAATACTAATGAAATGTATGTAAACTTTTGACTGCAGAAAGTAATAAAAATGCCTTAAAGATTATCTCTTTCATTATTCTGGCATTTGGCAAACGTAAATAATTTTGGTTCCTAATTGACCTAAAACAGGTAAGGTTTATTCTGATTTCGTGATCGTGAGAAAAGCATTCATATGTGTCTTTTTATATAGTGTTTGTAAACTTCTGGTTTCAACTGTACATACTTACATATGAGGGGCCCAATATACCTACCGACTGGGGGCCCTACATTACCACCTACCTATCTGTGGGTCCTGTGTACCTACTTACCTACTGGGGGCCCTAGCTACCAACCTATTGGGGTCCTATATATCTATGTACTAGAGAGGGCCCTTTATACATACCTACTAGAAGGGGCCCTTATACCTATCTACCTACTAGGGTGGCCTATGTACCTACCCAATGGGTGGCCCTATATACCTACCTATCTACGCACCTTTTAGGTAGATTAGACCCTAAAAATTAGTAAGATAAGAAGGCAGACTCTTCCTATTAAGTAGGTTAAGTCCCCCTTCAGTATAGGGTTCCCATGAACTACCTATTGGGTTCCCTATATAGCAACCTATTGGGGGGGCTCTATACTGACCTACTAGGGCAGCCCTATACTAAAGGGAGACTTTAGTTACTTAATAGGAATAGTATGCCCACTTATCTGACTAATTTTAGGGTCTAGTCTACCTAAAAGTAGCATTTACCTATCTGCCTTCTTAATTTGGGGAGGGGAAGGGGGAAGGCTGGCTACTATACGGGGTGTCTTCCTACCTACTGGTGGCACAAATGAGTGCCCTATAGTTGGTTGGTGGAACTTACACTGTTTGCAGTCTAACCTGTTTGTGTGGTAACCTCTGCAGGGACAAGTTGTGGCCGGGAGAAGATGTTGTGGTGGTCTGGATCGGTTAAAGAAATAAAAGAGAGAGCGACTCATCAGACTCATGCTGTGACTTAGTAGGAGAGAGCTTCTCCACCCCTGATGTTATCTTTCTTACTTTAGCCCTTAGAGCAACTGACCTGAGAGCAGCCTCATACCATCCTGTCAGGTCTGCAGAGCACTTTTATGTGTAATTATATCACAGATAATTTAGTCACTTGGCAGCCAACAGTATATTTTGGCTCCATGGAACTTTTTCTCACTTATGACAAATACCGCTCTGCTAGCTCACATTTATAGTCAGACATTCTGCTTGGACAGTATCATTGATTTTCACAACCTCTTCATCAGTAATGTCCCCATAACAGGTTCAGCTAGAGATAGGAGCTAGTAGAGCTAAAATGTCAGTCACTGCTATAGATCCACCCACAACCTGAACAGGAAATGTGAGACAGAAGAGACTGTGAAAAATGAAAACCGCTAAATGGGAATACCCCTTTAATCTTAGTAATACCAAGATTAAAGACTGCTTCGGAAACATGCTAGTGTGGAGATTCACAGTATATATCAAATTTGCTAATATTGTTATACTGGTTTGGTGGCTAATATTATGGTGGTAATAGTCATTATATAGTGGTGACATGTGTTGACAATGTGGCCCTTGCATACATACTGACCCACAGAATACAGATGACATGTCAATCAAACTGTTCAGCATAAACTCCAACAAAAACTAAACCCAAAAAACAAAGGGACAGTTGCATTTTTTCCTGTGCACCTCACTTTTTTGGGGGGAGAAGAAGGGAGGAGGAGCAAGAGGGACAGTCATTTTGGCTGTATAACTTGTTTTTCTTTGGTCCCATTTGAAATTAATTTTCTACTATTAGACAATTCCTTTTAAATAGAAATAATTTTCTGCAGCGCTCTACACTGCGGACTCCATCATGTCAAGTAGGGGACCTGTTGTTGAAATGTATTGGTATTGGTCTACAGCCGTTGTCTTGGGCTAGAGGGGCCAAGCTGAAGTTTTGCCACCAGGCCCATGAGTCTTTAGCTACGTCCCTGTCTATCACAATACATGGGTGGGGGAAACAGGACTTACACTGTCTCTTAAAGGGGTTGTGTGAAAACCCAAAAAATTAAGAACTGATAGTGCAGTAATACTAGAGATAAGCAGTAGCTATCTGTCACCATACAGTTTGTGAATGAATTACAGACGCGGTTATATCGCATAATTTTGCCACATTGGATCTTTCTCCTCATTGGGCTAGTGTGTGGGGCTACAGTTGCTAGACGCGCTGTATGAAAACTACACTGCCCACAACAGCTGCTTTCTCCCAGCTGAGCTGTAGATTTTATAATTATATCAACACCGTGTATATATATATATATATATATATATATATACCGTATATACTCGAGTATAAGCCGAGTTTTTCAGCCCAAAAAATGAGCTGAAAAACTCTACCTCGGCTTATACTCGAGTCACTGTCGGCGCTCGGGCGCTGCGATGGCCCGTGCGCCGACAGGGCCGCTTCAGTTATATGCGGCTCCTCAGGGAGCACATATAGCTGAATGCCGAGTACAGCGCACAGTGTCCGGGCGCTGCGCTGGCCCGGGCACTGTCCGCGATCCCTTCACCTATATGCGACTCCTCCGGAGCGCATATAGGTGAAGGGATACCACTGCGGGGCACAGAGCGAGCGCTCCGTGCTCCGTAGTGGACTCCGGGCGTCTGCGGCCGCCCGCAGTTTCCGGCACAGGCAGGTGTGTCATCACGCTGCGTGCGCGGCCTGATGACATCACCCGCCTGTGCCGAGAAGATGCAGGAATCGCGCGGGAGGCGGAAAGCGAGGAGGCGGAGCGGCGAGGGAGACAGAGCAGCGGGGAGCCAGGTAAGTGATTGTTTTTGATTTTTTTAAACTGCCTATGCCTGCCTACAGCTGCCTATACCTGCCCTATATCTGCCTACAGCTGGCCCTACAGCTGCCTAGACCTGCCTACAGCCGGCCCTATACCTGCCTACAGCCGGCCTTATACCTGCCTACGGCCGCCCGTAAACCTGCCTAAAGCCGGCCCTATACCTGCCTACAGCCTGCCCTATCCCTGTAAGGGCCCATATACCCCTATGGGGCCATATCCCCTGCCTATTCCCTGTCTATGGGGCCAAATTTACCTGCCTATAATCTTTTTATGGGGGAACAAAAATCCCTTTTTACATGCCTATGGGGACATAAAACTGCCTAACATCCCTTGGGGCCCATTACCTGCTATACCGCTATGGGCCATATACCCCTATAATTGCCTAGGGGGGACATTAAACTCCTTGTAATTTTTTTTGGATCCTTTTTTTTTTTTTAAAATTTACCAGAAAACCGCTGCATTTTCTACCGGGGCTTTACCAAGTCAAAAGTTTTCCCTTTTTTTGGGGCAAAAGTGGTTTCCCTCGCTTTACTCGGGGGGTTAACTCGAGTATATACGGTATATATATTATATAATATATATATATATATATATATATACACCCCTCTGTCTCCTTTCTACCCTGCAGAGCGGTCCCTCATACCACAAGTCTGTCAGTTCCCCTTCAGCTATGTCTGTCAGCCTAACCAGGAAGTAACTTACAGGGTCTGTCCTACTTCCTGTAGGACAGGTTTCTACTGAAGAATGATCCCGGCGGCCATTTTGTTCTTCTATAATAATTATCCAAGAAAAACGACAAAATTTTCTAATTAAAGCTATTTAGGAATTTTTTTCAATATGACGTGTAGTTTATATGTTTACTTTCCCCGGAGAACCCCTTTAATGAGTCCCATTAGTATTTTCTTTGCTTTTTACTCAGACATTCTGCTCCAAATGTTATTAATCTATATATCACAGAGCTCAGCTTTACTCTCTCCATTACATTCCGATTTCACATAGCGTAATAAAAAATCACTTGACAGGTTCGCTTTAAGGGGGTGCAATGGTGACAGCCAGCAGAGGAACAGTCTTTTTTTTAATATATACTATGTGGGGTCCTAAAACAGGGCTATATTTTTAATGTCTTCCAGCCAGGTTGTTCTGTGACACCCCATGCCTTAATCTGCCTATAGCCTTGCTAAAATCATCAGAAAAGATTTTTCAGACATCGAATAAAGAAATTTATAAATGTGATTTTGTCAAAATGTATTAAAACTGTCAAGCAGTTTTAAAACTTATAGGGCTGCTCTTATCTCTACAGATTTTCTTTTTTTTTAAGTTTTAGGATCTGCAAGCATAGTAAAATAAATGACAATTTGGGTTCAGTTTTTATTCAGTGACATAACGATCATTGTGCCAAATGACAAACTCAGAACTCCTGCTTTAACACACTCAGTCCTGCTACATCTGTAACATCTGTTTTAATATAGAGCCTGTCTAAAAATACATTAATGCAGCCATGAATATGTATTACGCTATTTAAACATTCATGCTTATTAGTTTGCACAATGAGAGAATCTCAGCACGTCCAATAAGGGCAGCAGAATTATAACCCTGCGCTTTAGTATTGTACCTTGTGATAAGCATAAGAGGGATATAAGGATATCCCCAGGTTAGCCCTACAGGATATAGGAGGGTTGTCCTATCTGTCTCCAGTCACCCTACATTACAGAGATGGGGCTGTCTATTGATATGCCTCAATGTAAACAGCATTAGTAGTATGCTGTATGGGAAGGGTCTAAACAGTCAAGAAATGATTAGAACCTTATGAGTAATAGAAATTAGCAATCTTCAATTTAAAAAAATATATTATTTTGAAGCGTCTACCTGCTTAGAGGGTTTATGGGTATATCCACGGACTCTAAAAAATTTTCTAGGTGGGGGCATTAGGATAAGGAAACCTGTTTGGCAACTCAAAGGTAATAGTGGTGGTCATGTAGTTGGGAAGTCAAAGTCAATGGGAGTTACCAAAATGGCCAAGCAAACAGAAATAATCTGAATATTCCTTTAACTATAGTTTATACAGTACTAGAGTCTAGCACTGCAAAGCCATCCAAGCTATTATGTTCTTTATTATAATGTGCAGCTAATGTGTTCTGTCCCTGTATTTGGACATAATTAGACTTCTCCTAACCACAGGCCCATCAATGCACAATATCTAATAGAGATTTCAATCAATAAATAGTTATTTTATTAGAAAAAGGCGATTGGCACTGATATATCTGCCCGTCTTTAAAAAAGAAATTTTTTTTTCTTCTTTCGCCAAAAATTAAAAATTTCCAGGTGCCTCCATTAACATGCACTTTAGGCCCTTTTGCAAAATTTTGCACCCTTAAAATCTGCGGTGGCTGGATGAGTGGCTATGAGAAATCGCTGGTATCTGATGCAGCTTAGCTCATGGCAAAATATGGGATTAGGCAGGAAAACACAGCCAGCCATGTATCCCCCGGGTAACAGGGTCTTAAAACTTTTTCTTCCGATTGTGAGTCAATACCCAGTAAAAATTACAGTATTAAATGATAATATCAAAGATAGGGGCAGTCATCAGGGGGTTATAATGGTTTTTTTAAAAAAAGTTTTGTCCAAAAACTGTAAGTCGTAAGTGGGTTTTAAAAGACAACCCAAAAAAAGAAGTTTCCTTCTCTTTGGGGGGTAATTGGGGGGAGTAAAAAAAATTTAATAAAATACATATATTAAGTTACATTAATAATTAATAAGGGAAAACAAAATGTTTTTTAAAGGGCAACATAAAAACAATCCAACCCCTTGATCTCCATAGCCCTGTCCCTTCGCCCTGACCATCTTAAAAAATTTAAAAGGGGTTTTCTATAACTTTGGGTCACATGAAATGAAAAGAAATCTGGGTCTAAAATTAAATTTTGTTGACCTAGAAACCCAAAATCACAGTGCCCCTCTCATTTCTCCAGAGCCCCATATGAAAGGGAGGGGGGCGCTCTGATTGGTTCCTAGGGAAAATTAAATTTTTTTTTTTAAAGACCTAGACACTTTTCATAATGTCCCCCCAAATTGATTAGTTTTAAAATATTTGGGAAAAAAGGGTAAAATTAAAGCTAAATTAACAAATAAACTGCTTTTTTCCTAATTTTCTTCTTTTCGAGTTGACAGTTTTTATCTCTTGCTTTTTTTAAATAATTTAAAATAGTTATGACCACCCCCTCTGTCCTAAGGCTAGACCCAACCAAAAAGCATGGGAAAAAAAAACGTCAGAAAAGTCGAATTTTTTTTTTATGCAAAACCCAGGGTTTTTTGTCTTTTGAAATTTGAAAAAGCCGGGGTTTGGGGTTCCCCGGATTTTTTTTGCTGTAAAAACGCCCAAAACCCGGTTTTTAAAATTTTAAAATTTTCCTAAATACGCCGGGCCAAAAAACGAGCAGTTTAAAAAAAATGAGCTGTTTTAGACAAACAAGTATTTTTTTCTTAAAGTCTATGGGCATGCAAAACCGCCGTATATATGATCGTTTTTGTATGGTCTGTAGACATAGCCTAACAGTGGCCGGGTTGGTGATGTCACTCCCTGCTGTGTCTTAGTAGGACAGAGCTTCTCAGTCCCTGATCTTATCTTTCTTGCTGAGAAAAACTTTAACCCTTAGGGTATGTTCACACAGCGTATTGCGGCGCGTATAGTACGCACCGAAATACCTCGGTTGTTTTAAAAAAGCACCGCAAAATTCCCCGCTTTTTTCCAAAAGAAATTTTTTTCGCCCGGGCGCAAAATCGCTGAAAAACAATTGCCCATGTAAATTTCTTCTATTGAAAGCCGGGGGGACATCGCTTTAACCCTTTAGTTTCTCAAAACGAGACCCTTTTTTTTAAACCCGTAATTGCGGCGGGGCTTTTTCCACCACGTAAACGCTCAATCCCGGGGAAAAAATTGCGCACAAAATTAAGCTTTGGTAAACTTTTGCCTTAGATTTAAACTGACCTAAAAGGGCAAGCCTCTTACCACCCCTTTTCAGGCCCGGGCAGAGCACTTTTAGGGTGTAATTATATCACAGATTTTTTTAGTCATTTAGCAGCCAAAAAGGTTTTTGGCTGCAAAAAAGGGTTTTTTTCTCACTTATGCCCAAAATTCCCGCTTCCCAAGCTCACATTTAAAGCCCAAACTTTCCCTGCTTGAACAGTGTCATTGTTTTTTAAACCAACCCCTTCATCAAAAAGCCCCCCAATAACGGTTAAAGGTTTGCGACAAGAGCTAGCGGCTAAAATTCTTCACTGCTTTAGATCCCCCTCACAACCTAAAAGGGAAAGGGTGAGACGGAAGAGACTGTGAAAATACCCCTTTAATCTTAGTAACACCAAGATTAAAGTCTGCTTTGCAAAAAAGCTAGTGGGAAAATTAAAGAGTAATATAAAATTTTAGATTGTTTTAATGTGGCTATAATAAAATCAAGTTTTATTCTTTTATGGTTGCTGGCTTTTTGACGCTAGAGTTTTCCATGATCCTCTACATTTTAAAGTTGTTTGGCTAGTTAATGAGCTCCATGCAGTCACCAGCTGGGATACATTAGTAATCCACAAGAGTGAGCTGACAAAGTTTTTTGCTTTTGTTATTTGTATATTATTAACAAGCCACATTACTTTTATAAGTGTGGTTAGAACATTGAAACCTACTATTACAACATGTGTAATGCTCTGAAATATAATGTCAATGCCGCTTTTTCTGCAATATGTAGTCATCATAACAACAGAATTAAAGGGAATCTATTGCCAATATTTTTCTTACTATTTAAAACAAGATGCTGATACATATTCTTTTCTTCTTAGCTGTTCTTATTTTCTGATTAAACATTTCTCCATTCTGTTGTCTGTACATGATTACGGGGGCAGCCATCTTGCCTGAGTTACTTTTAACAATATTTAGGAAGATGCTATACAGCAGTTACATGGACATAGGAGCCTGTGAACAGGAACAGACCCATTGAATTCTACAGGAGAGTTTTCTAGGCATGGTCTGTGACCTGGAAGGGTCACGTGCAGGGAGAGGGGGCAGTGACTCTATTATTGTGAATGGTGGATCCTGTGTTATTTATACACATTGGTGTCACCTTTCAGCATAACAATGCCTGTACTGATAATAAGGAGACTGCTGAAATGCTTCCTCTATAGAACATGATGTGCCAGACTATTATTAGGCCTAGTAGCCAAAGTAAAAAATGCAGGATTTCAGGATTTAAAAAAAAATAAATAAATAACGATACTGAAAGAAAAATGTAATAAAACACAACTAAAAGTTCTTAAAAATGTGTTAAGCATAAAAACAGTTAAATGGGTTGTCTCACTAAAAAGATTACTTTTTATGTTACAGATTTTTGCAAAAAAAAAGCACTTTGCAATACTTTCCCCATTAACATGCCTATTATTCCAAATCCCCTCTTGTAGGGGCTGCTCAACCCTCAGGTCGCACAGCTAGGGACCTGTTTTGAAATCTCCTGATGGCTGCCAGCACTGGTTCTAAGCTAAGACCTACTTCAAATGCCCGGCCTATGGAACCATAAACCCCCCCTAAATTTTAAAAATGAAACCAAGAAAACGGGGACTGAGGTAAGAGAATAAAATGTAATGAGACAACCCCCTTTTAAAAACAATAGGTCTTTTTTCGAGAAAATTCATTTTAAAGGACTTAAACACTAACTAAAAAACCCTGTACAACCATGCAGCACAACGGTACAGAAACACTCTTTCCCCAAAAATAAAAAAAACGGATCATAAAATGCCCAAAAGGGGCTAACCTGAAAATATTTAACACAAGTCATTAGTAGAAAGCTCAATAGCCACTATGCTTTGGGGATACATAATTACACATAATACAATCCAGTCATTTCTATGACTAAACTATTGATAGTCCCAGTGACCACCTGCTCTGAATTGGTTACCATTGCAGAGTAAAAGTCTACAACCCCAATTCAATAGAAAACATAATGAAAAGAAAGAAAGCAATAAAAAACCCTTTATTACTATAACATTCATGTGTAAAACTGTAATGACAAAAACAGAGCAGATTGTGATGACAATACACAGATGCAGGAGTGTAATACTTTTTCACCGTGTGTTTTTATAAGGGAATCACAACTAGAGGGGTTGGGGAAGCAGCAATGAAAAAAAGGGGAAAATTATTGAATAAAAATAGGAGAAAACCAAAGACTTCAACATCAGAAATTCATAGAAAAGTTGGGCACTGCAAGGAAAAAGACGGACACAGAAAACTCCACTTTCTTTTTTAAACCTGGGGAACACTGGACCTCTTTTACATGGTTCAAGGCCCGTCGGGGAGGGCCCCGTTTATAAAAATTATCCGTGCAGAAAAAGGGACAATTGGGATTTAAAGGCAGCTGTATGAACAGTTTAAAATGTAAGAAAATAATGGTAGATAAAGTTAGGTATCAGCTTACTGGTGCACATACACTTCTACATACACCAGTTAGTCATAACATTAATACCAATGACGTGAATAACAATGATGATCTTGTGACAATGGCAGCTGTCAAGGGGTATATTAGAAAGGGAAGATCTCTCCTTAGGGGAGGCCTTATAGGGTGCTTTTAGTTCTCAGCTCCTTTCCCTAATACCTGTGTAAGGGGGGATATTGTCAATTCTTTAAGCGACGTTTTAAAAAAAATGTGAAAATGGGTAAATGTGAGGATCTGGACGACTCTGGCAAGGATCAAATCACGAGGGACATAAGACCTGGCCAGAACATCAAGAAAACAGGCATGTTTTGTAGAATGTTTCCAGTATGCGATATCTAGGACCTAGTGCCCAGTGCCTTCCTAAAGTTGTCCAAGGAAGGTGAACTGGTAAACCATTGACAGGGTCATGTACATCCATTCTTACTGAAGCACATAGGTAGTAAAGGCTAGCCTACCTGGCCTAATCGTACAGCAGAGCTACTATATATTGCAGAAAAGTTACTGCTGGCTATAATAGAAAGGTGTCAGAACACCCAGTACATGAGGATGTATAGCCACAGACCTACCCTAGCTGTTCCCTGTACACTTCCAAAAATTCCTAGAATGAGCAAATGAGCATCAGAACTGGACCTGGGGCCAATGGAAGAAGATGGCTTAAACTGATAAATCACATTTTGTTTTTAAATCATCTGAATAGTTGGGTGCATGTATGGTTTGAGGAACATCCAATAGACTATATCTACGATGAATTATACATCTTGCTTTGCCAGTCTGACTGTCAGTCTGCTTATTGATTGCCGGGTATTTTAAAGAACTACAGAAAAATTAGTGTCACTTTGGTTTGGCATGACCCAAAGCCAAAGCACATCATGAATGAAGGCCCAGAGTTTCCTAACAGAACATTGCCCAGAGCATCACACTGCCTCTGCCAGCTTGCATCATTCTGGTGCCACCTCTTTCTAAAGGTTACCAACACACCTACCCATCCACATGATAAAAAAGAAAATGTGTTTCAGCAGACCAAGTCACCTTCTATTGCTTCAAGGTCCAGCTCTGATGTCTACATGCCTATTGTAGGAACTTTTGGCAGAGGACAGGGGTCAGCAACCTTTTACACTGCAGCAGCTATTCTTTGGGATTGAGCCAGACAAGATAGCCTTCACTCTCCATGGACATCAATGAGTCTTTGGCACATAAGACCCTGTAATTTGTTCACTCTCTTTTCCTTGCTTGGACCCCCCTCCCTGGTAATTCATAAGCACTACATACCAGGAACACTTCACAAGACCTACCATTTTGAAGATAATCTTTTTTAATATAACACCAACACTGTACAATTCAAAAGGTAGAGAAACACTTTTGGCTGTTTTACAGAACAAATTAAGTAAGGCAGGATTCTTGCAATGTTTTTGATGTGTGGATGACATAAGGGTGTAAGTGATTAAATATATAAATAGGGCTACATGTATGAAAACTGTCTAGGACTAAAACTCACTTTGTTCCCAATAGAAACCAATCAGAGCACCCCTCTGATTTTTTCCAGAGCAGTATATGGAATGATAGGGGAGCTCCGATAGGTTGCTATGGGCAACAAAGTGAATTTTACACCTAGACAGTTTTCATACATGTGGCCCATAGTGTGAAGGACAGATCTGAATATAACATAACTTCAAGACAGTGAGCCATGTGTCAAGGAATTATGATGGAACCACATCCCGAAATAGAAATAACAGGTTTATGTAGATTAAATGATGGTGGAAACAGAAGAAGTCCAGTTTTTGAAAGATTCATGTACAGATAGAGACAGGATATGGTAATAGACACAACTGACAGACGATAATTGGGATATTAGTGCAAGTGTGATATCATTGGAAGGAGGTCTATTGGATGTTATCAGCCGGAAGATGGCCCTCGAAAATATATCTGCAGAGAGAGAGGAGGAGAAGGCCTAGGGCTGATCTCCTGAGGACCCAAACAGCAAGGGAAAGAGTAGAAGAAGAAGAACTGGCAAAAGATACGCTGAACAAGTGGTCGTAGACATAGGAAGCAAAGTAAAATGCAGCAATATCCTCATGATCAATAAAGTGCCATTTGAGATGCTTTGAGACACTCATCTAACCACCACAGTTGGCCTTTGTTATCATTGCTCGTATCCTTTCACTTGCCCATATTTCCTGCTTTAAACACATCAACTTCACACATCAAGAACTGATTGTTCATTTGCTGCCTAATATATCCCTTTTGACAGGTGCCATAAGAAATAATCAATGTTATGATTAATCTGTGTGTATAATATTAATACTGTATATGCAGTGATTTGAGTAATACAGTGGTATGTAAGAAATATCCACACAACCAAGCAAGTACATGGACTCCAGCAGAAGACCATAACTCAAGTCAACTAAGAAATACAAATTGACGATATAGTGGGCATAGGCTCATTGGGACTAGTCAGACAGACTTTGTTTTTTGCTTTACCATCAAGATTATAAGGCTTAAATAACATGAAGCCATTAGTCAATTCTGCTCTTTGACAATGGTTCTATGCTGATGATATAATAGTGCAGGTGATGATTTCTTGGCTCAAACTATTGCACCTACCCATCTTCCAATGCCCAGGTTCTTAACCTGTGGTATGTGGAAGCCTGGGGATACATACCATATCTATAAGGGGTATAAACTCTGTGCTCATGATGTGCGCCTAATAGCACGGTGTAGAATCACTTCCTTGAGAGCACTTAGATAAAATCTGTTGAGTGTGTGTGTGTGGGGGGGGGGGTGGGGGCAGGGGAGGGGAGGAGGTAGGAACATTAAGGATCTGTTCTAGGGAATACTTGCAGTAGGCACAACTTTCTAATGATTCACCAAGCCATAAAGGAAGTGTCCTAAGATAGACACATATCACAAAGAAAAAGTGGCAAGTATCGGGTCGCTGGGGGTTCCACCACTTTGAACTTCACGAATCACTTGCTGCCACCCTGTTTAAGCTTTATGGGTCTGCCAAAGATAACAGGGAACAGTACTTGTACCCTCAGCAATATTGTGGATCGGTGATAAATGACTATCATGGGACAAACCTTTTGATCCGCATCTGGGTGAGTTGAAGCAGGACATCCAAAGCATTGTAGTGATGCTATCCTGATAACAACATGAACTGCAACCTCCAAACAATAATTTAAGGGTATAACTCCACATTCAGGTTTTCAAATGCAGTTTTTTGAAGCCAAAGCCAGGAATGATCATAATTGAAGGATACATATTAAGTGATACTTCTCCTTGTTTAAAATTAATTCATAGTTTTAGCTTCAAAAACTGCATTTAAAAACCTGAGCATGGGAACATACCCTTAGAATATGTGGAAGCCAGGCTGTTCAGAGGACAAAGAAAGAGGGGTACCCAGTATAGAATAGAGTACATCGATCTTTCCACCATACATAATGTAATCTGCAGGGCAACAACATACCTGTGTCTTGTGCATTTGAACCAGTTGAGGATATCTGTGCAACGAGTGTAATAAATCTGATCAAATTGGTGAGCGTAGGATTCCTGCACTGTTACAGCATAGCTGGAAAAGAGAAGAAGAGGAAAGGTTAATGGCTTCTTATAAACTTGGAAAGATTTCCGTGTAGATCAGCAATAGAGAATGCTGTAATCTCATCAAAAGGGAAATGCGCAGAAAAATAAGATGGTCTTAATTAGACTTAAAATATGTGCTGCTCTGCCTGCCACCACATTCAAGTCAATGTCAATGCAATCTTCCAATAACTATTAGCATAGTGACTGAAGAAGGGGCATATTGAGCACCTATTTCTGGCTCTTTGACTGAACTGATGCTCCAACCAATCTGAGATAATATTAAGTCATATAGATATATACACACACAGCGAATTTATATATATATATATATATATAATATATATTATATATATATATTATATATATATATATATATACACACACAAACACGCATTCATTATATTACCAAACTATTGTGTTTCCAGTTTTGCTTGATTTTGTATTTAGAGCAGTTCTTATCTCCTGCTTGTTTACAAAGCATGAGATAAGGTTACCAACTACCTCTATGCTCTACCAGCCTTTGCTGGGATGTTGAAGTCACTCCCTGTTTTGTATTTCAGCAGCAGAGAGTGACATCTAACCGGCTTTTACTCCCTGTTTCTCTTTTTTACTGACAAACTTTAATTCTGTAGAGATGTGGAGCCCTGTGCAGGCTCGGACTGGGACACCGGGGAATCGGTGAATCCCCTGGTGGGCCCCGAGCTGGTGGGGGCCCCAGAGGCAGTGCCAGCGCTCCCCGGGGCCCGTCTGCTGCATCCGGTCCCCGAAAGCCCGGGCCCCGCGTCCCGAGCGCTCAGAGACCGGCCTGGGAGTCGGGGACTAATGTTCCCGACTCCCGGGGCTGCGCGGTGTCAGCGGAGCCGAGCGCCGCTAGAGCTGTGCTCCGCTGATCTCCCTTGCAGGCTGAAGGCGTTAGGCCTTCAGCCTGCCAGGCGCCTGCCCCTAATGGTGACCTAGGCGCGCGGTGATGTCACATCAATGCAGGGCGGCAGTAGCCGTCAGGGAGCGGCCGGGAGCAAGGTAAGTGGCTGTCTGTTTTTTGGGTTTTTTTTAATATAAACTTACCCTTACAATGGGGGGCCCTGAGGGCCTACACCTACAGGGGCCCCTGGCTGTCTGAAGGGGGGCCCTGACTACCTAATGGGGGGCCCTGACTACCAAAGGGGGTCCTGACTACCTACAGGGGCCCCTGGCTGTCTGAAGGGGGGCCCTGACTGTCTAAAGGGGGGCCCTGACTACCTAAATACTCAAGGGGACCCTGACTACCTGCACACTAGCTAAAGGGGGCCCTGACTTCCTGCACACTAGCTAAAGGAGACCCCTAACTGCCTGTATAGTACCTAAAGGAGGCCTTAACTGCCTGTATACTACCTAAAGGGGGTCCCTGTCTGCAGCCTATATAAAGGGGACCCTGACTACCTACAGCTTACCTAACTGGGGGAAACCACCTACCTACAGCCTACCTAACTGGGGTCCACCAACCTAACTGTAGCCTATCAACTTGCCTAACTGGGGCCTGCTTATCTAACTGGGGGCTACCTATCTACCCACCCGTGGCTAGGCACCCACCAACCTACTTGGGGCTGGTCCTACCAACTTATCCAGTGGGGGTCTACCTACCTAAACAGGGCCTATCTAGTTACCTGGGGCCTTTCCCATTTGCCTATGTACCTGGTAATATAATTGAGAGGGAAGCAGCCCATAGTTGTAGCATTATCTCCAGGGGGTTAGTCCTCTCCCCACCCTCCAACCCCTTAGGATACTAGGCCTCTAAGTTATGGCTTGTACCTGTTCTTCCACCCCTGGGAAGTTTGTACAGAGGTGGGAATAGATAAAGAGATGCTGGAAAATTGAGGATTCTAAGATATTTGTGTGTAAATTCTTCAGGAATGAGTTGTGGCCGGGACAAGTCATCATGGCGGTGTGGAACGGATACAGAAGAAAAGGGAATAAGAACGACTCATGAGAGAAGAGAACGACTCATCAGATAGGACGTCTCCGGTGAGTCCCTGATTTCAGGGGTTATTTTACTTCTATACTGGATCAGTGCTGTATTCACTGTATATGTGATTTTGACCATGAGGCTTGGGGGTCTGAACCCCTCTTATGTGGTCTCTATATGGGGTGTAGGTATACCCGTGTAGGTGTCTACCCTGTTTTGCAGGCTGGGTGTCGTCATGATCATATGTCGTTGTGGTTTCCCACTCTAAATATGGCGGTGTTGTAGGTTATACCTGAGCTGGTGTCTGACCTCTATGTGGTCTCTATATGGCGGTGTTGTAGGTTATACCTGAGCTGGTGTCTGACCTCTATGTGGTCTCTATATGGCGGTGTTGTAGGTTATATCAGCACGAGTATAGTGGCAGTGTACATGTGTCCCTGATTGTAAGAGTGAGGGAACACCTGACCCTGTGATAGGAGTTACACTTTTACTTTCTTGCTGATGTGTATTTTAGAAGGTGGTGAGGTGCGTGACCAAGGGAAACGTGGAGGGGGATATTGTATGTGGGCTGGTGGGGGATATGAATGGAGCCAGGGCCGCCATCAGAAATTTCAGGGCCCCATACAGCTGAAACATCTGGACCCCTCTTCCCCATAAACCCCCCTTGCAGTGGGCCCCCTTCATTCACTGGGCCCCGTACAGCAGTACCCCCTGTACTGCATTTACGGTGACCCTGGATGGAGCTACTTAGCCACGTGTCTATGATATGATAGACTGACAAATGTGTGACTAACTTGGTATTGTACTACACAATACAGTTCTTTTTTGCACACTGTATTATGTGGTAAAATGGGCGCATTTATGTCCGAGAGGCAGGTAATATTTTCATGTACAGTAGGGTGGGCCCCAAAGATCAATTCCCCTGTGGGCCCCAGAACACCCAGTCCGACACTGGCCCTGTGTCCTGCTGTTAAAACCGCATTCATCACTAATTTCCTTCTAACAGGTTCAGCTACAAAAAGCAGATACGAAATGTCAGTAACTGCTGCAGAATCACCCAGAGCCTGAATAGGAAGTGGGAGCCTGAAGGAGCAGTAGGGAAAAGAGTAGGCTCAGTAAAATAGCCTGATAAGAAAACCCATTCAGTACATATTTTCTTATTACTTCTCTTCTCTTGCTGATCTCCATATACCCTATAGGGGACCTGTCTAACGATTCTGAAATTTAACCAGCCATCCCTAATCTATGGGAATCTATACTGTGCCCTAATAAGCCTATGTGGGCCTTAATGTATTACAGAATATATGCAAAAATTGCATGTTTCCACTAGTGAACTCCCCCAAACCAGTCTCTCAGACTTTTTTTGCAGCGATCCCAGAATGGAAAGCGTCAAAATGAGGGGGGTGGAAAAAAACACTTCTTGATAACCCTTTTATACGACTCTTGTCTGTGCCTGTTACTCTTACATTCACATCTGTTTTGATCTTGTTCTGCTCTGATAACATTTGGATTATTTATAATTGGTGAATTAATCCGCGACCATATAACGGTATGTCACATCAGCCTAAAATGCAGCATCTTCTATAAGAGATAAATGTCTTAATGCATGAGCTGATAAACTTGAGTGCACACACATAAAACAACACACCTCTGTTCACCTCTCCTCAAGTTCTTAGTAGCTTCTCAGAATTTTGATATATAAAACCTTCATCAATAAACATCCCCCACCTAACCGGCTTCTGCTCCCTGTGCACCGCGTCTGCTGTGCACAGACCGCTTTGATGCTGCCCCACTCCAGGATTAGCTCCCACCGCCCCACGTCTTAGTTCTTGAAAGTCTTTTCCTGGATTTCAGAGCATTTTGTTCTATATAGAACAATGTTTGACATTCTTTTAGCATCAAGGAGAGACTGATGACATTCAGAAATGTGAGTTATTTTATGGTTTATGATAGCAAAGAAGGGCCTCCTATTCACAGCTTAATCTTTGACCCTTCTCTGTGTGAGATATTACCAGCTAAGCAAGAAAGTCGGCCTGGTCAGTGGAACCAATCAATTCTGGTATTTCATTTTTGTTTCTCCTCGATTGGGTGCCTGCCACTCTGCCTCTGCTTTCCCAAAATCAATACCTTCCATTTGTGATTGGAATAAAAGTTACAAAACATCACCCTTGCTTTGCACCAGCTCAGCACGCTCTGCTCCCAATTCAAAGTGGAACCTAAAGTATAGACTAACATGGAGATGTGAAGGTCAACTGGCTATTCAAGAAAAGCAACATTCAATTTCAAGAGCACAGGCATTCCCGGCGTCCACTGTACCATTTTCATTTATTTATTCTGAAATACCCTGCGTTCAACACTTGCCATGACTAACCTCTTAAACAAACCAAAGTTATTGATAGAGAGGTTTAACTGTGCCCAGGGAGTCAGGCAGCACATGTCTATTTCATCTGTTTATGTAATTCTGTATTATTCCACAGTATAGATTCTCGGAACAAGATGTAGTATATGCAGGTTATAATCAAATACACCCCACCGATACCAAGAATAAATGGTGATTATAGTTAATGCATTGCATTGTCATACCTGTAATACTAACCTACTAAGATTTCCCTAAATATTAACTGCAAGATGGGAAAAAAAAATGTGAATTAAGAGTGCAAGACTGTCAAGCTGCAAAGGCTGGCCTGTACCAATAATGGCTGCAGAAAACAGCCTGCTATATACCTAACCTGACCACCAGCTAATATACACAGCAATGTTTGATTCTTCTTAATGGGATATTCCCATCTTTTTGATAAACTTTAAACATGTAGGCAATGGTAAACAGTTTTTACCAAATACATTTCTATTCTGATTTTACATAATTTCCAAGATGCAGCGGGTTATCACAACCCCCTTTGTGTTTAGCAGTGGTGGCAGAGCATGCAACATCACTCCCTGCTATATGTGGAGGGGGTTGCTGAATGGTTAGAGCACAAAGATGGTCTGTAACTTATGAAACCTTCTGTAAATAAGCAAAGAGATAACCTGCTGTATCTTTGAAATGAAGCAAAATCAGGACAGAAATATATTTGTTAATAATGTTTAAAGAGAACCTGTCACATAGGTTATGCCCTCCTTGCTAGAACAGCAAAAGCTAGCGTCGGACATGCTGTTTCCAGCACTGTGTCCCTTATTCTTTAAGGCCTCGTTTACACGACGGATTTGGCCGTGGGTTCGGCCGTGGCTTGTACCGCGGTTACCGCGGCCAAACCTCGTCCTAACCTCGCCGCAAACTCGTGTCTCCCGACGCGGGTTTGCGGCGCATGCGCTGGGCGTGGCTCAAGTGGGGTGTGGTTTGGAGCGCAGCTTGCGGCGAGGGTTTGCCCCCATGCAAATTAGTAGGCAGGGGGAAAACTGCGCCGCCAGCCGCGGCCCAGCCGCGCCCCGACCGCGGCGACACCCGCGGCAACAAAACGCGGCCGCCGCGCAGAGGACTCCGTCAAGAATTGAAAGGAGAGTTCTGAAACACGCTCGGCAAGGCCGCGACCCCAAACCCGCGGCGTGTGAATATTAACGCAGTTTCCTATAGGAAACCATGTTAAAAAACTGGGCGCGATTTGGACGTGGTTTCGGCCGCGGAAACCGCGTCGGATATCCGCGTTCAAATCCGTCGTGTGAACATGCCCTAAGATACTGTAGTTTTAGAGTATTTAAAGGGAACCTGTCACATAGGTTGTGCCCCCCTTGCTAAGGGCAGCACAAGGTAGTGTCAGACCTGCTGTTTCTAGCGCTGTGTCCCTTATTCTGTAAGATGCTGTAGTTTTAGAGCATTTACCCCTCAAATATTATTCATGAGTCGGTGTTAGCCCCGCCCACCAAAGGCTAGCTCCGCCCACTGACAGTTATTCACATGTTTCTACCTATTCAAAGTAATAGGTTTGTCAGTTGAGGTGGGCGGGGCTAGCCTAAGGTGGGCGGGGTTTGAAAAAAACTGACACTCTAAAGGACTCTTTGAATGACTCTTCTGGCTGAAAACTGCAGATTTGAGCATTAAATACACGAAAACTACAGCATCTTACAGAATAAGGGACACAGCACTGGAAGCAGCATGTCTGACACTACCTTGTTCTGTCCTCAGTCAGGGGGGGCAAAAACTAAGTCACAGGTTCTCTTTAATGCTCAAATCTGCAGCTTTCAGCCAGAAAAGAGTCGTGAAAAGAGTCCGGCTTATTCATGAAGAGTCCGTTTTTTTCATACCCCGCCCACCTGAGGCTAGCCCGGACCACCGCACAACTGATTAACCTATTACTTTGAATAAGTAGAAACATGTGAATAACTGTCAGGTGGGCGGGGCTAGTCTTTGGTGGGCGGGGCTTACACCTGTTTATGAATTTGAGCATTAAATACTCTAAAACTGCTGCATATTACAGAACAAGGGACAACGTGCTGGAAACTGCAGGTCTGACACTAGCTTGTGCTGTCCTCAGCAAGGGGGGCATAACTTATGTGACAGATTCCCATTATTAACTTTTTTCTAGAGCTAATCAAGGGTATGGGTATATTCTGTTGAGTGTACAGAGCACCACTGAGTTATAAAATATATATTTTTATTTATCCATGAGTGTACTGTGCACCACTAATTTACTAAAGACTATGCAGTGCACCTCTGAGTCACCAGAATTTTGGGAATGTGCAGACATCTACTCATGGTGGGACTGGACAGTTCATCACAGGAGTATAGTATGCTTGGACTACTGGTAGGTAGAGCTAGCATTAGCAGATGGCCGCAGATGCTATGGTCACCTAGGCTGGAGAAGACCATGGCGACCTGGAAAAACATGGGCAATATTATTCAATTATCAGGAGTGGCATAGATCGAGTGCCATTGTGACTACATTGCCAATTGTACACATATGCCTTTACTAGTCACTCATAACATCTCATTGACTATGAGAGCTTTGGTCCATCACATAGAGTAAATCCTCGGCACCAAAATTTTTGTGCAAGTTGTCAAATTTAAGTTACATCCCTTCCCATGAAATCACATCCTTTTTCCCTCAAAGCCACACCCCTATGTGAAGGGAGATGAAAAATGTGTCTACAAAAATAATATAACTAAGGGCCGCATGTATGAAAAGTGCCTAGGTGTAAGACTTTCTTTATTGCCCATAGCACCCAATCAAAGCTCCCCTTTTGTTTCATATAGTGCTCTGAAAAAATGAAAGGGGAGCTCTGATTGGTTGCTATAGGCAACAAAGAAAGTCTTACAACTACATAGTTCTCATACATGAGGCCTAAATGCATCAAATTTTGGTGCATTTTATGACAGATTCTAACAACAAACACCATAGTAAATCTTCTCCACTTTGTATGTTAACTCTATTCTCCCTCTCTCAAGTGTTACAGTTAGCATCAGGGATGAAGGAGTTGTGCATAGCAAAACAAAGTGGAGAGCAAAAACAGCATCCAAGTCTTCAGGAAGGGCAGATCACGCAGGAAAGCCAAACATTTCTGGGTCCCACTCCACCAAGGAGTCTTGGCCTTTAAAATAAAAAGTGGCAGGTGGGAGGGGAGTGACATTACAGAATAAATTTACACTGTGAACAAGGAATCCTAATGCTTGATGGGATTGGTGCTGAATTCCCTTACTGCTGATTTTATATTTCACTACCCGCCAGGGACTTTGTGGAGGCACAAGAGTGATTGGAGAGAAAATACTTGGAAGGATCTTCTGAGGATGCGAGGGACACACTTACGTCTGCAGCCCCTTCCTTTACCCAGGGTCCCCTGTTAACTCCTGACGTGCTGCTGGACTGCAGGTGATACTGGTGTTTAAAGGAGACCTGTCACATAGTTTATGCCCCCCTTGCTGAGGACAGCACAAGCTAGTGTCAGACATGGTGTTCCCAGCGCTGTGTCCCTTATTCTGTAAGATGCAGCAGTTTCATGAGCAGGTGTTAGCTCCACCTACCAAAGGGTAGCCCTGCCCATTGGCCTTTATTCACATGGTTCTACCTATTCAAAGTAATAGGTTAGTCAGTTGTGAGGTGGGCGGGGCTAGCCTCAGGTGGGCGGGGCATGAAAAACTCTTTTCTGGCTGAAAACTGTAGATTTGAGCATCAAATACTCTAAAACTGCAGCATCTTACAGAATAAGGGACACAGCGCTGGAAACAGCAGGTCTGACACTAGCTTGTGCTGCCCTCAGCAAGGGGGTCATAAACTATGTGACAGGTTCTCTTTAAAAGCACCATAAAAGTGCAAAGTCACCATTATAATAACACATGCACACATTTCTATAATACAAACATATATACAGGAACCACGGTCTGGGCATGGATTCCTCCATTAACGTCAACTTTTTGCCAGTGGTGTAAGAAGTGGGATCCACTGGATAAGCTAAAAACCATCTTGGCTCTAATGCATACATTATTTTGCAGTGATGCAACCTTTTTACCAAATAGCAATAAAAAATATATAAGGGAATTTGGAGCAATGAACAATTTCTCTTCATACATAAGTAACCTGACACATGCAACCTGACAAATGGAGAATTGTTTGTAAACTTGTACTAACTTTGTTTTATGCTTTTAATTATGTAAGACTTTTGCAAATATTGTATGAGAGGGTTTTTACACTTTTGCACTGAGTGTCTAGGGATCTTTCTTTCTTCTTTCATGAAATCATTTTCCCTTGCTGGGAATGTGTTGCTGCCAAACAATGCAGCCATTATTTCCTGAATAAGTTTAAACTTACATTCATAGAATAGCGATGGCATAGAAAGACCAAAAGGTCTATCTAGTCTGCCTCTCACTTACTGCTTATATCACTTGACTTTTCCTAGCATCCACCTCTCTTAAAAAATAACATTAGTAATGCTTCTACTTTTAGAATATGACCTGTAATTCTTGGGTTCACCTTATAAATTAAAATAGAGCAATGCGTGTAATATAAAGTTAGAATATCTTTGATGTAATGAAAACCTGCCCTACATGCATGAACTTCCTGCTGGGATTTAAAGTGGCTTATGTATACTAGCCAATCGAAATAGGCAGATATGCAGTGTAAAGCATGGGGTTCATAACAACTAATTAGACATGGAGTTTAGACCGACTGTACAGGTAATACAGCTAGATACAATTACTAACCATAGCTTTATCTTAACACAACATAGTTATAAAGCTGCCAAGAAGTCCACATTAAAGTGAATAAATGATAATCATCCACAGGTAGTGTCCACGTTATAATCTTTACATTACTTTCAGATAAGCAAATCCAAAAACTTAAAAAATGTTTTATGTCTCATACCTTGCAATATATTTATTGTCCATCTTTAAAACATGTCTCAGAGTATGGGAATCTTAAAGAGGTTGTCTATGCCCCAGCAAAAAGTTATCCTGGGAGCATAGGATTTTTTGGGCTTTTTTGCTCCAGGAGTATGATATTATTTTTATTAGGACAAGGTCAGTGTACAGTGCCAATAAATGGTTGCTGTACCCCTTCTGCTACTGTATTCCATAAAAAAAGTCTAATGTCAAAGGAGACCATCTATGCATACAAAAAAGGACATTCATCACCGTTATTAAACCCAAATAAATGACCAACTGTGCAGTACCTAATATTCCCTGCAGGGGTGCTGCAGGAGTATTGATACTTGTTGCTTATTTGCTGGTAGATTACTGCTGATTGTTTGAGGCCCAACAATAGGATAACTTGTAATAAGCTAATGGTGAGGACAAAACTCTGGACTAGAAAACTAAAACAGCAGCGTAAGTAACAGTAATTAAGGTTATATATAATATATATAATATAGAATATATGTCAGATAACCAAAATAGTAGTATTAGATAGCCAAAAGCCCCCATTACCTATAAAACAAAGGGCCGAGACGGCCCCCTCCACTTCGGGTACCCAAAGCATCAGCTATGGCTGCTGCAGCTATAGTTATGCCCAAAATGGATTACACGTCACGTGAAACCCATGTGGGATTTCCAGATCATCGTTTTTAAAGTGGATGCGCACCGTACTTCACACTTTGATCTACGACATAAACTTTGTGATATCCAAAATTTGGAAAGAAAAAGGACATGTAACTTTTATGTTGAATCCCATTGGATTCTATGTCAGGTAGTTGCAGTGAAATCCACCGCTACAAAGTGAGAATCCATGGCAGATTCCTATATATTTATGGACATACCCTTTGGGGCACGGACACTTATGGGATATTTACATTTTTTTTAACTGTCCTGTGAAACATGTTTAGTGTTTTGGTTCATATTGAGGTTAGGCCAGTTCAGTCCGATCCAAATTTTGCAGGTGATGACAAGAAAATCATGTGACCAACCAGCAACCTTTTTCCAGACAGGAAAAAGGAAGTGTTTAAATCACATACACTCCCTTTTTGATGTATGGGAAAAGGCTGACGATTGGTTTTTCAGAATTTATCAGCAAAATTCAGATCAGGCTGAACGGGTCCCACCCAAATCTTAAGCGCAACACTATTTTTGCTGCATTATGTTAAATAGATAAATCAATGTTCCTGTTTTCTGCTGTTCCAAGTGCAGAACAAAAAAGCAGAAGCTGGATATTATCAATCTGTTATCCATATATCCAACATATTGTGCAAGCAGTAGAAGAAGGCAAAAAACAAGAATCTATATTTATTGATTTTATATATAGTGTCAAAAAATATCAGTTTTTTTGACTCTTCTTCATGCTTTAGGCTAAGTTCACACAGCGTCTTTTGGTCATATAGCGGCGCGTACTGTTGCGCCACTATTCGCTAGGTGGCGTACTACTAAACTGCTTTGTGCCGGCTGCCATATACATTCATTACGTGCCGGAACGAAGTGACATGTCTCCTGACGCGAAATACGCAGTGGAGAAAACTGCAGGCAATCATGGCTCTCAATGAGAGCTTTGAATTACCGTATATGTGGGGCTTGCTTCAGGCGTATTGCAGCACAATTACTCGCCGAAACACGCCCCGTAAAGACGCTGTGTGAACATACCCTTAAACAGCATTTCGTACTGTTTATATTTATACCATACTTATAGCATGCTCCCATTCTCCAACAATCGGCATCCAAAAAGCAATTTAGATGCTATTCTCATCTTGGGCCCCATTTAAGTCCTGTTTGTTGTTTCCATTTATGGTATTCATTTCCATTGGAATACCATGAAAAAATATAATCCAGACGGATACGGCGGTAAGATCGTGATATGGCCATAGAGATTTACAGGGCAAAGGTAGTCTGAATTTGAATGCATTTGCCCTATTTACTGGACATTTGGACTACATTTGCCCTGTAGATCTCTATGGCCAAATCACGGCCCCGCTGCAGTATCTGTCGGGATAACTTTTCACGATACCACGAATGAGGAAGGGAAACGTGATGTGAATGGCAAATGACAAATGGAAAATGACATTGTCATTTATGTCATCTGTAATTATAACAAATGCATTCTGATTTTTAGTACGTATTATGCATATTTAAAGCTAATATTTCTCCTTAAGGGAAGCAGATGGGCTATTTCAAAGGCACGGTAGGTACTATACTCAACAGTATAATAGCATGGGCATAATACAAGGAGTGAGATTTCCAGAACATAAGAAACCAGCTTAGCTTTTGTATGAGAAATCTGTTTTAATTAATGAAGTAGGAAGATTAATGAAAAGTGGAACACCTGCCAACAAAACAATCTATTCTCCGAGATGGATATGGCACATGTGAACGCCAGCACAGGCTCCAGCTATTGGTTAGAAGGACGGCTCTCTGTCTTCACTGGTTATTTAAGAGAGGACAGGCCTGACACCTGTGAGGCAATTATAGGAATTCCAAATTACTAACCTTTTCAATCCTTTACATCTTTAGCCAGACTGCTGAGAGCCCTAAGTAACAATCTGAAATATATTATGAGCGGAGAAAAAAAAATGCAGATCATGTAAACAGCTTAAGACTTACTTCACACACAGGTTTCTGGGCTTTTAAAAAATGCCATGAATTTAATGAGTTTTTTTTAAATTCATACGTTTGTATCGTGTTTTTCTGGCAAGACAGACACCCCTAGAGCATGCTGCAACTTGAAGAAAACGCCATAGGCCCAAAGAGGAAACAAAAACATGTTGTGAATGGGAATCTAAATTTAAATGAATGCCAGATTTATCCAACCAGGCCACCTTCTTCCATTGCTCCATGTTCTCTGCTCACATACCCCCTATAGATGCTTTTGACCATGGACATGGGTCAACATGGGCACTATGACTGGTCTGCAGCTACACAGTCCCATATACAACAAGCTGCAGTTAGAGATGGGCGAATTTCCCAAAATTCGTTTCGTTCACTTCGCCGAATTTCTCGGCAAAAAATAACTTCGTTCCGAATTACTTCGGCACGAATCACGTTAAAAAACAGCTATTTCCAGGCTGCACAGAGCCTGCAGGTGCTGTAGAACATTGTGCCATGCTTAAATATGCAGAGGGAGCTTGGTTTGGTCTTCATACAATGTTGTGTTTTAGTATGACACGCAGATGACTGCCGCCGCTCTTAGAATCGCTTCACTCTAAAATTCCCTGGGCACTTAAGAGGGCAAAACTGACCAAAAAACTGAAGGGGGAATGTAGCCTGATAAAGTCTTGCGAGCGACAGCTGGAAAAAAACAAGCTGAGTGGCTCAGTGGCAACATCAGTGTGGAGGGTCGACGGCCGGCAGCCACAGCAGCATGAGGTCAGACAGTTGGCACAATGGACATTCTGGAGGTGGCAAAAACAGGGAATAGGCCACGGAGTGGGACAATGAAACAGTGTGTAGGTCACGCACAGCCACAGCAGCATGAGGTCAGACAGTGGCACATGACACAGTGTGTAGGTAACGGCAGCCGCAGCATGAGGGTCAGGCAGTGGCACAATGTCACAGCGTGTAGGTCACCCGGCAGCAGGCCACAACAGCATGAGGTCAGACAGTGTGGCACAATGACACAGTGTGTAGGTCCACGGCAGCAGCACAGCAGCTGAGGTCAGACAGTCGGAACAATGACACATAGCTGTAGCGTAACGGCAGCAGTCAGATGAGGTCAGGCAGTGGCACAATGGACACAGTTGTGTAGGTCACGGACAGCCAGCCACAACAGATGAGGTCAGAACCTGTGAACAATGAAACAATGTGTAGGTACGGCTATAGTCAGCTGCATGAGGTCAGACAGTGGCACATGACATCTGAGGTGGCAAAATATGGCAGTAGGCCACAGAGGGAACAATGGACACAGTGTATAGGTCATAACCGGGCAGCAGCCAGAAGCAGCCATGAGGTCAGACAGTGGCACTATGACCCAGTGTGGAGGTCACGCAGCATGCAGAATTAGAGGTCAGGCAGTGGCACAAATGCACAGTGTGTAGGTCACGGCAGCAGCATTGAGGTAAGGCAGTGGCACAATGACATTTGGAGGTGGCACAAAACAGGAGTAGGCCACCGAGTGGGACATTGACACAGTGTGGCTGGTCACGGCAGCAGCAGCATGAGGTACAGGACAGTGGCACTCACATGACACAGTCGTGTAGTCACGGCAGCAGCCACAGCAGCCAGCATGGGTAAGACAGTTGCACAATGACAATTTATGGAGGTGGCAAAAACAGGAGTAGGCCACAGAGTGGGGACAAGTGACCTGTGTGTAGGTCATGGCAGCAGCTACAGGAGCAGCATGAGGTTCATACAGTGGCAACAATCACATTCTGGAGGTGGCAAAAAAAACAGAGAAGGCAACAGAGTGGGACAATGACACCAGTGTGTAGTCACGCGACGCAGCCACGTGAGCAGCATGAGGTCAGACAGTGGCAAAATGACATTCTGGAGGTGGCAAAAAACAGGAGTAGGCCCCACAGAGGTGGGACAATGACACAGTGTGTAGGTCACGGCAGCAGCAGATGGGTCAGGACAGTGGCATAATGACATACTGGAGGTGGCAAAAAACAGGGAGTAGGCACAAGAGAGGGACAATTGACACAGTGTGGGAGGTCACGCAGCAGCCACAGCAGCAAGTCATGAGGTCAGACAGTGGCACAATGACACAGTGTGGAAGGTGGTGGATTACAGTCCGTGGTAAAGATGGTTGTTGGCAGATGGAGAAACCTGTCAGCAGATGTGTGGCATCAGGCGGGTGGCAGCATCAGAAATAGTGGGCAGAGGCTGGTTGTTTGAACCCAGACTAATTTTCATCAGTTCTTTTGGGTGAGGCGTCATGGCTTATGTAGTCTGCCATGCCTAAGGATTGGTGTGTGGAAATCCTGGCCGATCCACCACCTGCTGTGATTCATCTGACAAAGGTCAGTCGTTCCCACATTTCCCGTGGACAAGCGGTTCTCCTTGGGCTAACGATGGCCCCCGCCGCACTGAAACAAACGCTCCTGATCCACACTACTGGTAATAAGACGGGCAGGGACAGCTTCTCCACTGCAACACCGGCAAGTTGCTAGGCCACACATTCAGTTTGGTGACCCTGTAGTCCAGCGGATCTTCTAACTGGGTGGGCAGAGTGCTGTCCAAAGTAGGCACCACCTGTTGTTCAGGGACTGCTGCTGCTGCAGCTGCTGCTGGCGACTACCCTCCTCACTAGGCGGGTGAGGGAAGCTGCTCATCAGTGACTCCAGACTTAGGTTACTGCTGATGGAGCTGGTCCTGCTCCTACCCCCTCCCTTCCCCCAGCAGCCCCGGCAGTTAGTAGTAGTGTGCGCTGAGGAACCCCCGGGTCAGACCTGTTCAGAGGTGGGGACGGATGCCGCACATAGGCAGCGGGCCAACTGATTACGGAGGATTTCCCTATAGTATTTGAGTTTGTCCTCCCTCTCAATAGCTGGGAAAAAGGCTCCCATTTTGGACCTGGTAGGAGGGTTCCAATAGGGTGGGAGAGCCAGAATGTCATCCTCTGCCGGATGCTGACTATTTTGGCTGTCACTAGCCCAGGCAAATAAGCATGCTGCGGGCCCATTCTGCACAAGTGACTCCGAGAGGCGTCCCTGCCTCCATTTCCACTGTATACTGCCACGGTGCTTGGGGGTCATCCTGCATCGTCTCCTCATATCCATCCACCTCCTCCAGCTGCTCCTGATCCTCCTTCTTGTCACCTGGGGTAGGAAAAGCATCCTTTCTATTGACAATGCTTCTGCACCAATGGTCCTCCTCCCCCTCTCTCATTTCAGTACCCACCGGGACTCATGTGGGCCCCGAGAGGTAGTCGCCACGTATCCAGTCCCCCTGCCAGAAGATTTTTCAGCATCTGTTCCAGAACATGAAGCGTGGATGACGTTATTCATCCGTAGTCTGGCGACTGACAAATAACGTCGCCTCCTCGAATGGCCTCAACAAACGGCAGGTCGTCACGGAATGAGTGCACAATGGCTGTCATCAAAAGTTACACAGGGGAGTACTTCTGTCTGCATGGATCATCAAAAAAATCAGTTAATGGCCTTTCTTTGTTCTTACAGTGGTCCAACATGTGCAGGATGGAAATTCCGAACGGGTGGAAAACATAGGCATATCAGAGTGTGTTGGGGAGGACATCTGGCTGCAACTCGGAGGAGGGTGTTCCTGGCTTTGTGTCGAAAGGATAAAGTGCATGCACAGTTTCCTGGCCATTTCAGAATCTGATGAAAGATCGGTGGAAGATTCAAGGAACATTTTCCAAAACCAGATTAAACACGGTGCGAATGCAGGGCACATGGACCTCCTCCCTCGGTGCAGCGCGGACCATAATGTTCCTCCATTGTCCGTAACCATGGTTCCGAATTTGCAGTTTGGCGCGGAGGAAAAGCCAACATCGATTTCTTGCTGCCGTGCGGAGCAGTTCCTCCCCCTGTGTGACTTCGTTCGCCGAGGCAAGCCAGGTGTAGAACTGCGTGACACCGCTGTGCCCTACACATGTGGTATGATGGAGCAGTACTTGTGGAGGCTGAGATGGTGGTGGTGGAGGAGGAGGAGGCGGACATTGGCGCAGGAGCAGCAGTTTGACAACGTGGAGGAGAAAGCGGCGTCTCCTGTCCAAGTTGTTGGTGTGCCTGGGCCGGAAGCACATTCACCCAGTGGGCCGTAAAGGACATGTACTGGCCCTGACCGTAGTTACAGCTCCAGACGTCCGCGCTGCCGTGCACCTTGGAACAAACTGATAAGCTTAAGGACTGGCCCACCTTCTGTTCTACATATTTATGAAGTGCTGGTACTGCCTTTTTGGAAAAGAAATTACGGCTTGGAACTCTCCATCTCGGCACAAGCCATTAGTTCTCTGAATGGTGCAGAGTCCACCATTTGGAAAGGGAGGGACTGCAGTACCAACAACTTGGACAGGAGCCGGTCAGTGCTGCACTTAGGATGGTTGGACGCATACTGTTGTCTCTTTGCAATCGCCTCGCTGAATGGCTGCTGGCGCCATGAGTAGCGAGGAGCAGGAGCATCTGGACTGGGAGATGATGTCAAAGAGAAACAGCTCCCTTCTGCAGAGGTGGTGGAGCCTTGACTGGCTGCAATGGCATGCGCCACTGGGCGCTGCTGCTGCTGCTGTTGCTGCGGCGGCAGGATGGACCACCACATCTGAGCCACGTTTCTCCCAGGCCACCGGATGGTGACGCTGCATGTGTTGACGCAGGGCCGTGGTGCCAACGTTAGCTCCCTGGCCACGCTTCACTTTCCCCTTCCAGTTTTTCCTACATATACCCCATATTCGGCTCCCCCCGGGTGTCTTAGCAAAAAACTGCCACCCCCGCCGGGGGGCCTCGCTAAAGCCCCGTCCGCTACTTTCTTGGACCTCCCCGAAGCGGGTTTTTTTCCCCCCGGGGCCGCTGGGCTCCCGAACTCACACTGTTTTGCAAACCCCTGCTGCCCTCAGGGCCCCACAGGGACCCAAATTTGGGCGGCTGCGTGCTGTCGGGCCCGCGAAAAGCTGACCCCCTTCTTCTCCTGAGGGATGATAAAAGCCCTTCCCTCCCCCCACTCCCAAGTGGGGTTTGGGGCTACATAAACACCCTTATTTGTGTTTCACGCTGCCTCTTTAACCGGGGCCCCTTGGTTTTCAGAGGCTGCCCCCTCCCCCAAAAAAGACCCCCCCCATCCCCCTTTCAACATCTATACTTTTGCCGCCACTCCCAAGAAGCGGGGGATATTGGCCCCCATTTCCTTCGCTCCCAAAAGTAGCGGGCTGACTGCCCCCCTTTCAAAATTTGTTCACCCGCTAAAATGGGGGCGCTGAGCCCAACCACATAGTTGATCTCGGCTGGGGGGGGAACCGGAGGGGGACAGAGGGGGGTTAAAGGGACAGGTGGGGGCCGTTTACCAGCCCCCGGGGCCAAATCCCAAACTAAGGGTTGTGTCGACGTTCCCCCCGGGGACTCTTGGCGGGGGTTTTTTCAGATGCATCTGGGAGGAAGTGGATGACCTAGCAACCAATCAAAAACCAGGGGGTTTGGCTAAAAACAACCCCGGGGCCGCTAGATGACAGGGGGCAGTTGGGGCCCTCACCAATTGGGGGCCCCCGGGGCTGCGACGCCCCCCCCTTGCCGTAATGCAAACCGGGGCCCTGGAAGGGTTTGTGCCCCTCCCACTCGCAGGTAAGAGCCTGCCCCTCTCTGTCTGCCCAATTTTGTTTTTTCTATAATTAAAACCCACTGTTTGTTTTAAGGTTTATTTTGTATATGAAAAATACACACCCTGTATTTGACCCCAAAAATAAAACCCACAAAAAAGCTTGGGTAACCCTTGGATAAAAATTTGGGCGCTCCACAAAGGGGGCGGGGAAAAAAATTGACTTGTATGTGCCCTTTTAAAAATTTCTGTGTATTTTATGAATATAAAGCGCAAAAAAAGGGTTTAAATTTAAACCCTTTTCCGGGAAAAGAATTTTTGCACAAAATTTTCCCTTTTGGGGCGGTGAAAAACAAAGTTTTTTTACTGAGACAACTGCAAAAAAACGTTTAATTAACCCCGGATGTAAATTGCGAAAAAAAATTAAAGCATCCGGTAAACTAAAAAGCTTTGTAGCGTGTTCCCAATTTGCGTGTTTTCTACGCAAACCCCGAAAGAAAAAAAAAAATTGAAATTTAAAACCTTTTCGTTGTAAAATTATGCTACAGGAAAAATTTTTTTTTGGGGGCGGGGGGAAAAAGAGGGTTTTTCTTGGAGTCACAACAGCAGCAGAAAAAATTCAAAATTTAAAACCCTGGATGAAAATTTGCCCCAAAAAAAATTGGGGCACCGGGAAACCCCAGTTTTTGTAGCGTTTTTAAAAAATTGCGTGTTTTTTCTACGTACAAAACAAGAAAAAAAAAATTGAAATTTAAAACCTTCGCTTGTGAATTATGCGGCAGGAAAATTGAAATTTTTTGGGGGTTTAAAAAAAGACGGTCTATTTTTGTCACCAACGCACAAAAAAAAAACCTTTTTTAATTAACCCCTGGATGTAAATTGCGCAAAAGAATTGACACCCGGGAAAAACACTAGCTTTGTAGCGGGGTTAAAATTGCGTTTTTTTCTACGCTAAAAACAACAAGAGAAAAAATTGAAATTAAACCTTCGATTAAAAATTTATGCAAAAAACCCAGGAAAATTGTTTTTTTGGCGGGGGAAAAAGACGGTTTTTTTGGAGTCACAACAGCGGGCCAAAAACCAACGTTTAAATTTAAACCCTTTGGATGTAAATTGCGCAAAAAAAAATGAGCACCGGAAAACTACTAGTTTTGTACGGTTAAAATTGGGGGGGTGTTTTCTACGCTACACAAAAAAAGAAAAAAAATTTTGAAATTTAACCCTTTCCCGTTTGTGAATTAGGCTACGGGGAAAAATTTTATTTTTTGGAAAAGCATTTACCCCTAAACTGCCTCAAAATTGGGGGGGGGGGGGGGGGGGGAAAAGGGTTTTTGGTTTTTGGTTGTTTTATGGGGGGGAAGTTTTTAAAATTAAAAAAAAATTTGGTTGAAAAGAAAATTAAAATTCCCCAAAAAAAAATTGAAAAATTTTTTGGCCCCCCCTTAATTTGGAAAGTTTTGGGGAATTTGGGGAAAATTCTGCCCAAAAGTTCCGGGATACCGAGGGGGGGTGGAAACCCCCTTTGTCGTTTTGGGGGGTACCAGGTTTTGCATGGGGGGGAGTGCTTAAGGGGGGGGGGGTACTGTCAGGGTTTTCCCCGCCCCCCCCTTTCTAGGGGGACCGACACCCGTGCCCGGGGGTCCCCCCTGTGCCCCCGGCCGCTGCTGCGACACCCCCTTTGGTTTTTTCCCCCTGGCTCCCCTGCACGCCCTGCCCGGGGTTTCCTGCCAATCCTGAAGCCCCCCACCATCGCTGCTTCCCCCAGCCCCCTGGCACCTGTGCGAAACACTTGCTCCCTCAAGGGGCACGCGGGGGGAACTAAACCATATTAAAAAATAGAGTACCTTGGCCCTCCCCAGTGCCCTTTAAACCTTTCCTTGGCTAAAAAAGGGAACCCCTTCCCCTCCCTGTCCCCCAGGGGTCAGTTCGTTGTTGCTTCCACACAAATTTTACCCTTTAGCTTTTTGTACGGGCTGCTGGACTTGCTATACATTCTTTTTGCACCTTTTCCCTGTTAAATCTCCCCCTGCACCTTTGCTGGCCTTTTTCCTCTGCGGGGCCTTTACCCCTGCTACCTACCTGGACTGTCCCAATTAGTTCACCAGTACACCTGGACTGTGTACACGTTTAAAAGGGTACAAAACCCGCGGTGCCTTCTCTGTTCCAGTACCGTCAACCTAAGGGCCTGCACTACGGGGTACCCACCGCCGCACTACCACTTGGCCCCCGGGGGGCCCAGAGGGATCCTTTTTCCAATTTTTTCAGTGTTTTCTAACCCCCTTTTTTCCCGGGTTTGAATTGTTTCAGAGTATAGTACTAAATAGTTTAAATATTATAAATATAGATTGTTGGAAAAAGGAAAAACCCTTATTAATAGAATTTTTATATTTTGAGATTTAAATAAAATGTTTTTTGTTTTGTGGGAAAACAATGCAGTGTATGATAAGTATTGTAATCTTGGATAGATAGATCATATTGCTAGGGGATTTCGCTTAAAGCATGCTTTGGGAAAACATCTTTTGATTTTTAAAGGCCGCGTCTTGGGGTCGCTTATTTTTGTGACCCCATGCGCTTTTAGTGCATGTGAATCGCGATTCCTCACAGTAAAAAACCCAAAGGTTTTCACACTGCGGGATGGGGCGGGACTTTTTAAAGTCTTTGTGACCTTTTTCTCTCGGCCCCTTTCCCCACTTCAAACAAACTGATACACGCGGACTGGTAGGTGTTAAGATTGTACTTGATTGTCTTTGCAATCTTAATGCATTTCCACCAATATAATACTATAGAAGTATGACCACTGGCCCCATGTATAATATATAGAAAGATAAATTTTAAGATCTGTAACATTTTGTAGACGCGTTTGTGGGGATTTGGATCTTTAATATATGGAGCTTTTATGACTAGTGTTGAGTGATTGCGTTGGCTATCGGTCATCGATAGTCGATAGTGGGCCCGCTATCGATAAGGTTTTTCGATAGTGGGTGATTATGACCCATGCCATTAAAGTTATGGGAGAGAAACAACACCTTCATTATTACCCCCCAAACAAGGTGGAGAAGCTGAATTAACATCCAAACAGTCAAATGGATAGTGCTACATCTTAGGCAACACATTAGGTTTAAAAAGCACAGAAAAAAAGTCACAGACCTTCCATATCCTGTCTTTTACCCCAGCCCGACCCTTAAACCCGCATCACCCCCAAATTAAAAAAAATGCCCGAAAGGGAGTTTTTTTTTGAACCTCATGTTACTTGAATGGACATTGAATTCCCTGTCCCGGAAGCAGCATGACCCCCAAAACCCGCTGACCCCTAGATTTAAAAAATGTCGCAAAAAGGAGTCTTTCAACCACCATTTTTTGTTTCATGGACATTAACTATACCTGTCCCGACCGCGTATGACCCTTAAACCCGTCTGACCCCCAGATTAAAAGTGCCAGGAAAGGGTCGGGTTTTTTGTCTGTATGTTTGTTTTCGTATAATACCGGTATTTTTTTTCACCCTTTTAATTCACCTGTGGTGACTATAGAATTGCTGTTTTAAGTTTACGTGGATGCTGGTCAATGAACAAAGCTGGGTGCGCAAAGTCAAAAAAACGTATCTGTTATGTTTTCGTATAAAAAACGGTATTTTTTGAAACCTTTTAAATTTACCGTGGTGACTATGAAATTTTGTTTTAAGATTTACTGGATGCTGCGTCAATGAACAAAGCTGGGGGGGCGCAAAAGTCAAAAAACAGTTGGTTATGTTTTTGTATGATACACGGTATTTTTTGCACCCTTTCAATTCACCGTGGTGAATTTTTGAATTGCTGTTTTAAGTTTTTCGTAGATGTGCGTAATGAAAAAAATGCTGGGTGTGCAAAAATCAAAAAAAAAAACGTAATGTTATGTTTTGGTATAAAAAAGAATTTTTTGACCTTTCAAAATTACCGTGGGAATATAGAAATTTCTGTTTTAAGATTTAGTAGTGCTCGGCAAAAGAACAATGCTGGGTGCGCAAAAAATCAAAAAAAAACGTAACTGTGATGTTTTCGTACGATCACGGGATTTTGGAAAAAACAACCCGTCTGAATACAAATTGCTGGATTGTAAATTTAACTGCAAGGTGGATATTCAACAGTCACAGGTGTAATGGGTAAAATTTAAAATGAAACCTATCTGAAAAAGTATATGATAAAAAAAAGTGGAGTTTTCAGTAACAAAGAGACCCCGCGTTACTAGAATGAGTGTATCCAAATATGTTTTGCTGCCCAATATCCCGGAAATTTTCAAGAGCAAAAATGTTAATAATAAAAAATATTCCCCTACAATGTCTACACTAAGTCTTGGGTGAACTTTATCCAGTGTTTCTTTTTAGAAGGTCGTCGGTTCGCCGCGGGGCCCCCCCCCCGCTCCCCCGCGTGAATTTACAGGGGTGTGTGCTTTAAATTTTAAGTCTTTCAACCACATTTTGTTCACTGGACTTTAATTTTTAAACCTGTCCTGGACCGCAGTATGCCATTAAACCTGTTGACCCCCAGATTAAAAAATGCCGGGAAAAAAAGTCTGTTTATGTTGTATCTGTTTTGTTTTCGTTTTAATACACGGTATTTTTTGCACCTTTTCAATTCACCTGTGGGTGGGTATAGAATTTTTTTTTCTTTTTAATTTATTTTTGGTGTGGTCAATGAACAAAACGGGTGCGAAAAGTAAAAAACAGTATTGTTTGTTTTCGTTAATACACGGTATTTTTTGCCCTTTTTAATTCACCAGTGGTGACTATGAATTTTCTGTTTTAAGATTTTGTGGATGTGCGTAAGAACAAAGCTGGGTGCGCAAAAAATCAAAAAAACGTATGTGTTATGTTTTGTAGATAACGGTATTTTTTTTCACCCCTTTCAATTCACCTGTGGTGAATATAGAATTGCTGTTTTTTAAAATTTACGTAGAGCTCGCAATGAACAATGCTGGGTGTGCAAAAAGTAAAAACACGTAACTGTTATGTTTTGGTATAATAAAAAAATATTTTTTGAAATTTCAATTTCACCTGGGGTGAAATATAGAATTGCTGTTTTAAGTTTTCGTAGATGCTGCGTCAAAAGAACTTGGGGGCAAACAAAAACAAAAAAAAACGTTTAAAAAAATGATGTTTTTGTATGATACACGTATTTTTGGCAAACAAACAACCTTGCTGATTCAAGATTGTGGTTGTAATTTAACTGCAAGGTGGATATATCAACAGTCACAGGTGTAATGGGTAAAAATTGAAAATGAACACCCTATTGGAAATGTATATGATAATAAAAGTGGAGTTTTTGGGCAGCTAAAAAAAGAGACCTGCAGTTACTAGAAATGATGTGTTTTCCAATATAAGTTCATGCTGCCCAATATCCAGGAAATATTTCATAGCAAACTGTTAATAATAAAGATATTCCACTACAATGTCTACACTAAGTCTTGGTGAACTTTATCCAGTGTTCTTTTTTGATAGAGCGTGTCTGTGGTCGCCCGCGGGGGCCCCCCCCCCCTCCCACCGCCCTGAATTTAAAGCGGTAGATGCTGCTTTATAAATCTTCAATTCTCTAATCAAACGAAATTGGAAGGATCACAGCTAATAGTAGAGGTTTCTCTGTGCAGAAATAGACTAATTTCGCTGAGCTGTTTGGCCACAGGCAGAGGCGCAGGTCCTATCCTATGAGACGCTGAGAGACACTGAGGCTGAAACAGGAAACGCTGTTCTATTTTAAAACGAGGGGCATGTGATTTTTCCAGCCAATCGCAACCATACACATCCCAGTCATGACGTCGCACACACATCTCACCCTGCTCTATTCTGTAATCTGATTTGCTGGCCGCCAAAATTACAGGAAGGCCGGGAAAAAGGCGCGATCTTAATAGATTGATGCTCAGATTTTAACCTTTTAAATTTTTGCAATGATCTGGAAATTTCGATCACCATAAAAACCTTGCCGATTTCAACTTTGTCGATAAAAATCGCTCAACACTATTTATGACATTTAGTGAGTTGATTATGTACTACATTTTGAAATGATAGGAAACATGCATATGCATGTATACATGTGTGCATTAAATAGATTGATTGAGTGTGTATTACACTCTCACGACGGTGGTGTATATGTATGCGCATGTGTATATAAACAAGTGATGCTTCTCTTTTCCTTCCTCCCTCTCGATATTTCTATTTTTGGAATTATATAATATGGTGAGGAAGTTTAAAAATACGATTTATATAAAAAATATTTGACATTGTAGGATGGTGATTGAGGAGGGGGGGAATAATAATTTATAATAATAATAATTTTTATTTATATAGCGCCAACATATTCCGCAGCACTTTACAATATAGAGGGTATACGTACAGACATTACACATTAAAAAGTACTTACAGGTGAGACAAAAGGTGTGAGGGCCCTGCTTGCGAGAGCTTACAATCTATTATGGTGTATTGGTGAGACAAGGGGTTAAGAAGTGCTCAGTTTACAATGGTCCAGCCATGTTACATAAATAGGAGGTCATTTACATGAAAAATGGATGAGCCTGCCACCCTGACAGTACATCTATATACAGATAAGTGCCTGTGAGTGCCCTAGTGTTGGGAGTGAAAGATAGGTGTGATAGCAGGTGAATGAGTGCATCATCGAAAAAAGTAGGCTAACTGGTTTGACATGCATCTGATCAGTGGGTTATTATCCATTCAATTGTACAGCTATGTTTGTGAGATTGTATAGTTAATATTTTGCTTTTGTTTTGTCATTGTCATTAGGTCCGCTAAAATGAAATATATGAAATATATGAGAAAGAGTATATAAGGAGTAAGAATTCGAATCATATATGTTCTAACATGACTAACACGTGTTTGTTTTTAAATCACTAATTTGTGTTTTTATCTAATTTTTCTTAGAGATTTTATTTGAAAAAAATCTAATTTTCGGATCGAAACGTTGTTATTAGAATCTTTAAATGAATTTCTAATATGAAGTCAGTTTTTTAATGGTGTTGTCACTTGGAACAAATAAAATGTAAATATAAGCAATAATTTTTGGAGTGCAGCCTATTCTTTTGCTATTGTCCACAGGACAGGAACGGGCATAGTGACATTACATGCCATTGTTTGGCGTCCGGGCATCCAGGGAAGCCATCGGAGCCCGCAATTGCACTGCTGGTGCTCCAGTGGAGCTCCTTCCCTATGTCTTTCCCTTAACTTCTGTAGATTCTAATTAGAATCTGACCAGTATTTTACCCCCTGCCATGTAGATGAAGTCTAAGGAAAACATAATAATTTCAAAGGCCCCAAAATATCAATGTAAAATAAGGAAAAATAAGGATTAAAGAACAATAAGCATGCTGCTAAAACAGATAAAGCAAGATCCCACATAAAAAGTCAGAAATAACTGCTGGACAATGCAGAATCACTTTCTTTGTTGATGACATTTGCTGGTTCAGGGTCCTGTTCATTACCAGAGATGGACTGGTCCGCTAGAGTTTCAGAGAATCCTATAGTTGGCCAATGATAGGCTCTGACATAGTTTCTGATGCAAGTAGCATACAAGGGCGTATGAGACATCCTAAGAAAAACGCACAACCTTTTTTAAAGGATCGTACCAGCGCGGAAGCAGCAAGCGAGGAATTGTCAGAAGAAGGAGCCAGAGCTGCAGCAGTGAGACCCAAACGTACAAACAAGAAAAAATAGAAGATCTAATGGTGAACATTTCATCTAAGGTCCTTTCTGAAGAACAGAAAAATATAATTTTGTACCTACCCATTCACATTCCAAGTTTGATTTTGAAGTGGACTTTCACAGATTTTGCAGAAAAATAAAATTAAAAATGCAATATGGTAACAGTAATTCATCGCTAAATGTACCTAGAAAATTTATAAAAAAGAGTACTTATGACCCCATAATAAGTAGTCCCATGCTAGAAACATTTCAAGAGATGGTTAGAAAAGAAGTGGAGGAGAAATGGGATAAATGCAAACGTATTGTGAAAAAACACAACTAAAAAAGAACTAAGGGCCTTAAAAAGAATTGGGAAAGTGGGGAAAGGGTAGTTTTTAAAAAAAGGGGGAAAAAAGGGGGATACAGTACATTGGACCCAAACCCCATCATAGAGGAAGAAAAAAGTCCCAACTAGCTGAGTTAGTATATGAACGTCATGAAAGTTAAAACAGAAATTTTTAAAAAAAGAAGTGATGAATATTATTGGAAATAGTAAGATCGGAATGATTGATGAAAAAACTATAAAAAATGCTCACGATAGACCACACCCGGGTCCCAAATTTTTTTTATAGGGTTTCCCAAAGTCCAAAAAGGATGTAAAAAGACCCCCAGGCAGACCAATAGTGTCGGGGGTATAACTTTTTTTTCCCTTCCCAATATATATTGTCCTTCCTGCAACCATAGTCAAAACTCTCCTAGATGCCTGAAAGTTCCAGTGTATTCAGAGATTAGAAAAAGTGGATATAAGGTTTATAACTAATATGTACCTAGATGTCAAAAACCTTTTTCAAATACCCCTAAAGAGGAAAGGGGAAAAAATATAATTAGGAAAAACTTATAAAAAACCCCAAAATTATCCAACCAAATGATTGCTTTCTTTTACATTATTAGACATCAAAATTACAAAAAATTATTTCAAATTTGGCAGTGGAATTTTATATACAGCGACAAGGAGTTGCAATGGGTTCTCCAGAGTCCCCGTTTACCAATATATTTTTTGGCCAACCTGGAAACTAAAACCCTAAAATTTTGTTCTGGGAAAAAATGCTAAAAAAGTGGTTAAGATTTGTGGTGATGTGCTATTATTTTGGGGCACACTAGAAGAGTTAAATTTTTTGTAGAATTCATAAATACGGTGCATTTCCCCTTTAAAAAAATTACAAGTAATTTTTTACCAAAAATCCATTGACTACCTAGATGTCAAATTAATATAGAAAATAAAAAATTGAAAACCAAAATTGAAAGTAAAAGAAAGGGGGGAACAACCTCCTTTCTGCAAAAACCAAAAAGCTCCAAATTTGATAAAAGGAATCTTAAGGGGCAAATTTTTTAAAGGGTTAGGCGAATTTTCATAGATGAGGACTCCAAAGGAACAAACAGAAATAACAAAAAAATTTTTGATGAGGGTACGATGAGACGGGATAAGAAAAATAGGGGATGAATGGAAAATAAAATAGGGAGGAAGACGCAAACACAAAAAAAAACAAAAAAAATCAAAAGGGTCAAATACATTAAACCCCCTATGTCACCTGCAGAAATAATTAAAAAAGTTTTTAAAATGTGGGGGATATATACAGGTAGATCCAAAAATGGTATCTATTTGTTGTTCCCCTAGGGTTTTATTACCCGAGGGGAAAAGTGTAGGGGAATGTTGAGATGGGAAATTGATTCTAACGAAGGGAATTTTGTTTAGAATTTAGGAAAATTCGGGTTTGGACCCCAAATCGAAAATTTTTGGGGGACTTGGGGTGAACGAAGGGGGTGCTTTTGATTTTAAAATGGCTGCGAGCAATGGCGGACATGGGGCAAAAGCATCTGGGGGGAAGAAGGCATAGCCTGCATGACTGTGCAGAGATTTAAACCAATAGAGCCCGGCGGGATTCTGGGGACTAAACGACTATTTTTGACCGAGCGCGCCGCTGGGAGCTCACACACCTCTCAGTATGCGGGAAGGTCTGCTGGGGGGGATGGGTTTCTGAAGAACTGTTTTTTATACAGGATTTTGTGGGGTGTTCAGTGCCCAGGGGACTGTTCCTAAAATGTTCTATTTTTTTTTTGGGGGTTTTTGGATCTGAAATCCAGTGTGCGTCCACTGCAGCTGCTTACATTCAATATCCAAGTGGGATCTAAGCCAGTTCTGTTGTTTCTTTAAAGAAACACGTTTTTAAAAATACAAATACACTTCTTTTTGGTGCTGAATTCTATTGCGCTTTTTACACCGGGGGGTTAATTAAGGTTGTTTTGTGGTGTGCTGCAAAAAAATAAACCGTTTTTTTTCAACGCCAATATATATATTTTTTTTTGGTAGCCAAATTTCAAAAGCAAAGGAAAATTAAACTGTATCTCTTGTTGTGTGGGGTAGAAACACGCAATTGTAACACGTATTTTTGTGCGGCTCAATTCTTTTGCGCAATTTTAAACCCCCGGGGTTTAAATTTTTAAGCGTTTTTTGTGGTGTGCTGACAAAAAAAAACCGTTTTTTTTAACGCCAAATATATTTTATTTTTTTTTGGTAGCCTAATTACAACCCAAGGCTAATTACAATGTATTCTTTTTGGGGTGGGAGAAAAACACGCAATTGTAACACGCTAAAAAAGCTACTAGTTTTTGCGGCTCAATTCTTTGGCGCAATTTTAAAATCCGGGGTTAATTTTAAGCGTTGTTTTGCTGGTGTGCTGCAAAAAAAAAAACCGTTTTTTAAACGCCCAAATATATATATATTTTTTTGGTAGCCAAATTTTACAAGCAAAGGCTAATTTACAACTGTTTCTTTTGTTGTGTGGCGTAGAAAACCCGAAATTGAAACCGTATAGTTTGTGCGGCTCAATTCTTTGGGCAATTTACATAGGGGTTTAAATTAAGGTTGTTTTGTGGTGTGCTGACAAAAATAAACCGTTTTTTCAAGCCAAATATATTTTTTTTTTTTGGTGCCAAAATTCACAAGCAAAAGGTTATTACAATGTATCTTTGTTGTGTGGTGTGGGGAAAAAAAGCAATTGTTCCGCTATGTTTGTGGGTCAATTTTTTGGCGCAAATTTCATCCGGGGGGTTAATTTAAGCTTTTGTTTTGCTGGTGTGCTGACAAAAAATTTTAAACCGTCTTTTTCAAGCCAAATATTATATTTTTTTTTGGTAGCCTATTCAAAAGCAAAGGCAAATTACAACTGTATCTCTTGTTGTGTGGCGTGGGAAACAGCATTTGTAACACGTATTTGTTTGTGCGGCTCAATTCTTTGGCCGAAATTTACATCCGGGGTTAATTAAGCGTTTTTTTTGGGGTTTTGTGCTGAAAAAATAAACCGTCTTTTTCAACGCCAAAATATATATTATTTTTTTGGTAGCAAATTAAAAGCAAAGGCAAATTTAAATGTTCTTTTTTGTGTGGTGTAGAAAAACCCCGCAATTGAAACACGTATTTGTTTGTGCGGCTCAATTCTTGGCGCAATTTACATCAGGGGTTAAATTAAGCGTTGTTTTGCTGGTGTGTGACAAAATAAACCGTCTTTTTCAACGCCAAATATTTTAAAATATTTTTTTGGTCCCCCAATTCAAAGCAAAGGCAAATTACAACTGTATCTTTGTTGTTTTTGGGCGTAAAAAACGCAATTGTAAAAAAGTTAGTTTTGTGCGGCTCAATTCTTTGGCGCTTTTACATCCGGGGGGTTAATTAAGCGTTGTTTTGCTGGTGTGCTGACAAAAATAAAAGTCTTTTAACGAAAAATTTATTATTTTTTTTTGGTGCCTAATTTCAAAAGAAAAGGGGTAATTAAAATGATTTTGTTGTGGGGCGTAAAAAACACGAATTGTAACACGTCTAGTTTGTCGGCTAATTTTTTGGCGCAATTTACATCCAGGGGTTAATTAAAGCGTTGTTTTGCTGGTGTGCTGACAAAAAAAAACATTATTTTTAAAAGCCAAAAATATATATATTTTTTTTGGTAGCCAAATTCCAACAAAAGGAAATTACAAACTGTTTTCTTGTTGTGTGGCGTAGAAAACACGCAATTTTTAACAGTACTAGTTTGTGCCTCAATTCTTTGGCGCAATTTAATCCGGGGTTAATTAAGCTTTGTTTTGTGGTGCTGAAAAAAAATTTAAAACCGTCTTTTTAACGCCAAATATATATATATTTTTTTTGGTACCCCAAATTCACAACCCAAAGGCTTAATTACAACTGTTCTCTTGTTTTGTGGGTGAAAAACACGCAATTGTAACACGCTATGTTTGTGCGGTTTCAATTCTTTGGCGCAATTTACACCAGGGGTTAATTAAGCGTTGTTTTCTGGTGTGTGAAAAAAAAAATAAACCCGTTTTTTTTTTAAAACCCCAAAATATATATAATTTTTTTTGGGGTAGCCAAATTCACAAGCAAGGCTAATTAAAAACTGTATCTTTTTTGTGTGGCGAAAAGAAAAACCGCAATTGTAACACGTTTACAAAGTACTGTTTTGGGGCCCCTCAATTCTTTGGCGAAATTTTAATCCGGGGGGTTTTAATTAAGCGTTGTTTTGTGGTGTGGGACAAAAAAAAAACCGTCTTTTTCAACCCCAAAATTTTTATACATTTTTCTTGTAGCATAATTCACAAGCGAAGGTTAAAAAAAAGCCTGTTTGTGCTTTTACATTTAGTAAAAACACAGGGTTGTAAACGCACATACAAGTAATTTTTTGGCCATTTGTGGGCAAAATTTATACCCAAGGGTTCCCCCAAGTTTTTTACTGGGTCTTTGGATCAAAAACAGGGTATATTTTCATTAAAATGTTCTTCAAAATTTGTCTGTACATTTTAAAACCAAACGTATTTTCAGACGAGGGTGGAGGCTCTGAATGCGGGGCAGTGGCACAAACATTTCTGAAACGGGCCAGGTGCGCCCAGCAAGGGGACGTCGCAGAAGGGGGTCATGGTGAGGCCACAATCCCGCTGTCATTAGCGGGGGGTGTGTTTTTCGAAAACCAAGGGTTCTTGTTTGGTTGACTTGGTTTCTTTCCTAAAAAATGACTTGACAACCCCCCCCAAAGGTCGGTGGGAACCTCGAAAAACAATTAGTTGGCATGGCCGGGAGCGGGTCGGGCCCCTTCACTGTCCTCACCCCGCCTCTGTCCCTCCAGTTCCCTCAGCCGGGGGTTATATGGGTCGGGCTCGCCCCCTTATAGCGAGGGATAACAATTTGAGGGGGCAGTCGCGCTATGGCAGCGAAGAAAGGGGGCCAATTCCCCAGCTTTTGCAGGGGCGGCAAAGTATAGATGTGGAGAGGGGCATGGGGGTCTGTGGTGAGGGTCACCCTGGGTTTTCCCAAGACGGTGATGAGGACAGTAGTGACGTGAAAAAAAATAGTGTGATGTACCCGACCGATTTGGGGACCCGGGGGTGAAAGCAAGGGTTCTTTCATCGTCAGGAGAGGGGGGCGTCGCTTGCGCGTCAGGCAGGGCGCAGCAGAAAGGGGGTTTGTGGGGGCGGGGTTTACCAGGTAGCAGCAGTGTGAGGTGGGGGAAGCCAAGCGGCCACGGGTAGAAAACCGCTTGCAGGCCCAAGACAGTGCGGAAAGGGGGCCCGGACAAAAGGGGCCGGGGGCAGTGTCATAAAGTGGGGAGCGTTGGGTAAAATCAGCTATTTTTCGGGGGTGTGGAGTTTTTTGCTAAGCCCCGGGAGGAGCGATTATGGGTTTGTAGAATCTGTGGGCAGGAAAAGGAAGCGGGGCCCAGGGAGAAAAGTTGGAAAACGGCCCTGCGTCAAAAATGCAGCGTCCCATCGGTGCCTGGAGAAAAGGAAACTTTTGGTCGTGTGGTGGCCCATCCTGCCGCTGCACCCCACAGCAGCGGCCGTGGCAGCATCCTTTCACCCAGTAAAGGCTCCCACCCTCTGCAGAGGCAGCTGTTTTTTTGACTCCTTCCCGGTCCAGTCCCCTGCTCCTCGCTACTCATGGGCCCAGCAGTTTTCAGAGAGGCGATTTTTAAAGAGACAAAACAGTATGCGCCCAAAAACCATCCTAAGGTGACAGCTGACCGTGTTTCCTGCCCAATTGTTGGTCTGCGTCCCCCCCTTTTCCAAAGGGTGGACTTGCACCTTCAGAAAAACTAATGGTTTCCCGGGGAGATGGGGGTTTCCAAGCCGTAATTTTTTTTAAAAAAGGGCCCCAGTACCAGCACTTCATAAATTTGTAAACAGAAAGTGGGTCAGCCCTTGGCTTATCGGTTTGTTCCAAGGTAACACGGCAGCGCGGATTTTCTGGGCGTAACTTCGGTCGGGCCCCGTACTGTCCTTTTCGGCCCCCCCTGGGTGAAAGGTTCCCGCCCCAGGAAAACCAACAACTTGGACAGGAGACGCCCTTTCCCTCCCGTTTTCAAAATTGCTCCTGCGCCAATGTCCGCTCCCCCTCCTCCACCCCACCCCCCATCTGCCTCCACAAGTACTGCTCCCTCTTCCACATGTGTAGGGCAAGCGGTTTTTTCACGCAGTTCTTAACCTGTTGCCTCGGGAACGAAGTCACACAGGGGAGGAAAAATGTCCGCGTCATGCAGCAAGAAATCGTGTGTGGCTTTCTCCCCGCCAACTGCAAATCGGAACCAGGTGACGGACAATGGGAGGAAAATGGGCCGCGGGGAACGAGGAGGGGTGGTTCCCTGCGCCCTGCATGGGCATGTGTTCAATTGGTTTTTAAAAAGGTTCCCCGAGTCTTCCACCGATCTTCAGAACATTTTGAAAATGGCCAGGAAACTGTGCATGCCCCATCCATTGTCAAAGCCAGGAAAACCCTCCTGGTTCAGCGGCAGAAAAGGCCTCCCCCAACCGCTCTGATACGATGTTTCCACCGCTGGAATTAGCCTGCACAGTTGGACGACGTTTTGAAAAGAGAAAGGCCATTAAGATTTTTTTATGTCGGCAGAAAAAAGTACCCCTGTGTAACTTTGATGTCGCCAGTGGCAGCTCATGCGTGACACCTGGTTTGTTGAGGCCATTCGAGGAGGCCAGTTTTTGTCAGTGCCAGGACTAGGGTTTTAATAACGTCTTTTCCCCTGCTTCGTCGGGAACAGATGCTGAAAATCTGTGGGGGGGAAGGAATGGGCGACTACTTCGTGGCCACTGAGTCGGTGGGGGACTGAAAAGGAGGAGGAGGGGAGGAGGACAAATTTGGAGCGAACTTTGGGCTGGGGAAATGGTGGATTTTTTACCAGGTGACAAGAGGGAGGAGCGGGCGCTGGAGGAGGTGGGTGGAGATGGGAAGACGGGAGAAAAGACTCCCCAAACACCCTGGCGTATAAGTGGAAATGGAGGCGGGAGCCCCCCGGAAATCACTTGGCGTGTCCCGCAGCATGCTTTTTGCCCGGCTAGTACAGCCCGAAAAAGTCAGCATCCGGCAGGGGATGACTTCTGGCTCTCCACCCTATTGGCCCCCCGCCCGGTCAAAAGGGGGCCTTTTTCCCCAGCTATTTGGGGGAAGACAAACTCAATTTTTATAGGAAATCCCCCGTAATCAGTTGGCCCCTGTTTGTGCCCGGGTGTTCCCCCCTCTGACAGGTTTTGACCGGGGGGTTTTTCAGCGTCACGTACTACTGCCGCGGCTGTGGGGGAAGGTGGGGGGGGTAGGAGCCCTACAGGCTCCTCAGCAGTACCTAAATCTGGAGCAAATGAGCAGCTTCCTTCACCCCCTGTGAGGAGGGCAGTCACCAGCAGCGCAGCAGCGGACCTGGAGCATTCCCGAACCAAAAGGTTGTGGGCCCATTGGACAGCACTCTGCCACCCCCGTTAGAAGATCCGCTGGACTCGGGCAGCCAAAATGGATTGTGGCGCAAAAATTGCCGAGTTTGCAGTGGGAAAAATGTCCCTGCCCGGCCAGTAGTGTGGCATCAGAGGGGGTGTTTAGTGCGGCGGGGGGGCCCTCTTACCCCCCAAGGAGAACCGCTTGCCCGGGAAATGTTGAACGATGCCTTTTCAGTGAATCAGGGTGGATCGGCCCGGGGGTTTCCCAAAAACCAATGCCTTTGGGTCGTTGGGGTTCAAAAACCTGCTAGCCACTATTCTGATGCCGCCCCCCCCCTGATGCCACACATTGGGTGTTTGTTTCTCCTCTGCCTCCCCGCTTTCCAGGGAGGGGATTGCCACCCACCTCAACCTCTGTCATTGTGCCCTTATGTGCTCATGCTGCCCGTGGTTGGTTGCCTGAATCCACACTGTGTTTATTGTGCCCCTCTGCGGATGGTACTGTTTTTTCCCCCTCCAGAATGTCATTTGCCACTCTCTGACCTCATGCTGTTGCTCCTGTATCACCCCACTTCTGTCATTGTGCCATGCCTGACCCCCTGCTGCTGCCCCCGGGACCTCCCCTCTCGTCATTGTGCCGCTTGTGGCTAAATTCTTTTTTCCACCTGCAGAATGTCTTGTGCCACTCCTTTCCTCTGCTGTTGTCCCGTCATCACCTCCACTCTCTGTCATTGTGCCCTTGCCTGACCTTTGTGTGCCGCCGTGCCTCCCCTTCGTCATTTTCCGCTTTGTGGCCTAATATATTTTGCCACCTGGAAAGTCATTGTGCCCCTTGACCTCATGTGCTGATGGACTCCTGTCGTGCCCTCCAAACTGTGTCATTGTGCCCCCTGTTGACCTCATGCTGTGCCCGTGGGTGCTGCCGTGCCTCCACCTGTGGCCCCACTCCTGTTTTTGCCCCCTCCGAAATTTTCATTGTGCCCTGTCTGACCTCTTTCTGCTGCCCCCGTGACCCCACACTGTATCTTTTTTTTCCCCCTTTGGCCTAATACTGTTTTGCCACCTCCGAACATTGTGCCACTGTTTCCCATATGCTGCCGCCGTGACCCCCACACTGGTGATTGTCCCTTGTGCCCTAATCTGTTTTTCCCCCCCATAATGTCATTTGCCCCTGTCTGCCTCTTTCTGTGCCGCCGTGACTCCAAACCCGATCTTGTGCCCCTCTGTGGGCCTAAATTTTTGCCGCCTCCAAATGTATTTGTGCCCCTGCCTGACCCCATATGCTGCCCGTGACCCCCACCTGTGTGATTGTGCCACTTGTGGGGCTAATACTGTTTTTTTTCCCCCTCCATAATGTCATTGTGCCCTGTTGACCTCTTTTTTGCCCCCGTGACCTCCACACGTTATTGTGCCACTCTGGGCCTAATACTGTTTTTTTTCCACCCCCAGAATGCCATTTGCCCTGTCTGACCTCATACTGCTGCGCCGTGAACCCCCAAACTTGGATTGTGCCATCTGGCCCTAAAAACTGTTTTTCCCCCCTCCTAAAGTCATTGTGCCCCTGTCTGATCATACTGCTGCCGCCGTGACCTCCCAACTGTTTTTTGTGCCCCTCTGGGCCTATCTGTTTTGCCACTCCAGAATGCCATTGTGCCACTGTCTGAACCCCCAAATGCTGCCGCCGTGACCCCCCCAAAATGTGTGATTGGCCACTTGTGCCCAAAACTGTTTTTCCCGCCCCCCGAAAGTATTGTGCCCCTGCCCGACCTTGTGCTGTGCCATGACCCCACCTGTGTGTTTGTGCCACTTGTGGCCTAATCTGTTTTGCCGCCTCCAGAATGTCATTGTGCCACTGCCTGCCTCATGCTGCTGTGGCTGCCCCGTCCCCCCTCCCACACCTTTTTACTAAAGTTGCCACCTGAGCTCTCGTTGTTTTTTTCGCTTTCGTGGCTTTACTTTTCAGGTACATTCCCGCTTGGTTTTTGGTCGTTTTGCCCTTTAAGTGCCCCGGGAAATTTTTTGTGAAACGATTCTAAGGCGGCGGGGTCATGTGCGTGTCATACTAAAACACAAAAAATTGTATGAAGACCAACCAAGCTCCCTTGATATTTAAACATTGGCCCCGTTCTAAGCACCCTGCAGGCTCTGGGCGCTGGGGGGAAAAAAGCTTTTTTTTACGTGATTCGTGCCGAAGTAATTCGGACCGAAACGAAATTTTTTCGGAAAAAAACGGCGAATGAAAACCCAAACCGAATTTTTGGAAAAACGGCCTCTCAGTAATGTCCTTATTAGGTCAGACCTACAACAAAAAAAAAAAAAAGAAAAAAACCCCTAATAGGAAAACAAAGGAAAGGTACAAATTTTGGGTTTTCTTGCGTGCCAAAATTTTAATCAAATAAAAAAAGGGGATAGAATATGCATCCAAAGAAAGGGTACTTATATTTATGAAAAAAATTTCACGTCAATTCCAAATGTCTATATATGCTTAAAAAAACCTTGCGGGAAAGATAATTTGGCCCAAACAACAAGACCAGAAGAGTGAAATTAATGAAAATAGATCCAAAAATAAAAATTTTTTCAGAACTAGAATGGAAAAAAAAAAAAAAACAGGTAATAAAGAAAAAGATTAGAAAAATAAAAAATTTGGTTGAAACATTGGTGGCCAGAATTTTTATGATCTGGACACAATGTTTGGGTTGAAATGGTGTATTCTAGAAAAAGTGAAGCAAGTGTAACTTTTAAAAAAAAATAAATTTTAAAAAAGGAGAAGTTTTTTGGGATCCACAAAATGAAAACCTAAACCCCTAATGGCCAAATGAAGAGTGCAATTGGAAGTCTATACTATTTCTGTTTAACAAATAGCTGCTATGTGAGCCCAAAAAGTATGCTAAAATAGGATAGGCATATAATAAATAAAAAGTAAATTGTTATATGGCTGTCGTACTGTGCTTTAGCTTGTTTTTATTATTATTGTTTTTAAGTAAGAATGTACATTGAGACAACAGGAATCATAAATGATGTATCCTATGGTTACCCCTATGTTGACAAAGAGGGCGTGTAGCTCTCGAAACGTCGCGAGAGTGCCTGTTTGAGAGGTGAGGTGTTGAGGAAAGGTCACACGCACGACACTGGATGCAACGTCCACTCCGGACGGAATCTCCCCTGGACTAGCAAAGTAAATGAGATACTTCAATGAACTACCAGGTGAATGATAAATGATAATACAAATATAGAAAGTGAAGTGTGGTCTGTTTACATGAACTTTCCCAAATTTTTATGTAAGATTTGAATAAAAATTTATGTTTTATTACGGAAGCATACCGTTGTATATATACCATTTGCACTAATATTGGAGGCTCTGACATAGTAACAGGTCCCAACGGCCTAACAGACACCACAGGGTATATTTTTAATGTGAAGAATAATGATCTATAACATATTTGATGCTACTGATGATATGTCCTATGTGCACTGTTACAACAACAAAGTTTATAGTGCAACTAAATGTGAACATGTGTTTATAATTGTATGTGGATAACACAACTACAATCTTTGACAGTATTTTGCTATGCTTTTACAGTAAGATAGTATGTACTGTATATATTAGGTGTGTAATAAAATGTACAGTAAAAACAGCAACTACTTTGTTATCAACAGGGAATTTCCTGCATAGAAACCTTGTATTCCATTAGAAGGCAATACTTTATCATACAATAAATATATTTATGATAAATTCATGTATGCATCAAGTAGCAATGAAGTATTATTAAACAGAATATTTTTCCCCATAGATAGTGATAAATACATTTTAGTGCTCTTTGTATATTAATGAACCAATGAACTACATTTACCTTTTTCTATTTTGCTGTTTCCTACAGCATGTGCTGATGAATGTTGTTAATTCTCATTCTCTAGCACAACCGCAGCAATCTGAGATGGCATTTAGTTGAGAAATACCATGGCACATTTCAATACAATGTAATGCTTTTGTTTGTGTGAACATACAGTACTCTCCAAGGAAGGGCAATCAAATTAGACTCATATAACTTGTAATGGGGAAAACAAAGGAACAAATTAAAGTCCAATTGCTAATCACCAACATTTCTATATAAATACCTTGTTGGTAAAAATAATTAGCCCCCTACTATGTGCAGATGTGTACTTTAAACATACACAAGAATATTCCCAAAACTTTCTATAAAAAAATACAATTACAAAAGTTGTGCTTTTTAATGAAAAAAAAATGTTTAGAAAGGTGTTAATTGGTTTTGAAACATTTATGTTTTATTAACCCCTTAAGCCGGGAAAGCCTGAAAAGTTTGTTAATGACCAGAACATTTTTTTAGTTTTTGCCTCCATGCGTTTTAAACGTTGTAACTTTTTTTATTTTTTCAATGACGCAGTTGGATGAGGCCTCGTTTTATTCAAGACAAGTTGTACTTTATGGGGGAATAGTTTAAGTTCACTTATAAATAATTGCAGTATTTTTTTAAATTTTTTTTAAAAAAAATGTTTTTTTTTTTGTTTTACACCCCTTCACAATTCACAAATTAATAACTTGTTAGATTAATTCTACAGGTTATTACGGGCGTGGGATACCAAATATGTGTAGGTTTTTTTTGGGGTGTGTAATTTATGCACAATTATTTTTAATTAAATATTTTTTTTTATTTTATTATTTATTTTTTTTTTTTTTTTAAACCCATTTTTTTAGGGGTTTTTTTTTTGTACTTTTTTTTTAACTCCCATGAAGGGGGGAAATGTTTTTTTCATTTTTTAAAATTTTTTTTTTTTTTCACTTATTAAGTATTTAAACATTTTTCAATTTTGCCCAGGGGCGTCCCCTAGGCTGTTTTTTTTCGGGGCTCGGGCCCCAAAAAAACACCCCTGGGGCCCCCCCATTTCCCAGGCTCCAAGGGCCCCTGCCCTGGGCCTGGGGCACCGACCCGGCCCCTTTGCTGCGTGGGGTCCGCTTTGGACCACACCCCAGCCGCGGGGGTTTTTTGCGGAGCAGGGGAGCCCAGCGCTCCCTGCCCCGCAGACAGTGTCGGAAACCCGGTTTTTTCCCAAAAACCGCGAGGGGTGCCGGGTTCCCCACACGCGGAAAGGGCCCCCCCTTTCCGGGCCCCCTGGGTGCCCCCCCGGCAAGGCCGCGGCGATGACGGATTTCATTTACGCCGCCCCGGTGTGCCCCCCGGACGCACAGCGCCGGGCACGGTGTGCCCCCGAGGAAGGGAAGCCCCGGGGGAGGGGCCGGGGGTTTAAGAGGACAGGGGCCCCGGCTAGCCCGGGGGGGAAGTTAAGGTGAGTATTAAAAGTTGTTAATTTTTTTAAAGTTTTACCCGGGCCCGTGGGGCCCCAAAATATGCCTGTGCCCCTTAAAATGCCTGCCCGTGGCCCCCATATTTCTGCCCCTGGCCCCCATATCCCCCGTCTGTTTCCCCTATAATCGCCTGTGGCCCCCCCATCCCCGCCCTTTCCCGGGGGAACCCCCCCTATGCTGGGCCCGGGGGCCCCCATATAATGCCTGTTGGGGCCCCATTAAAAACCCGCCTAGGGGCCCCCCCACGCCCGCCCGGGGGGCCCCCATAATCCCTCCTTTGGCCCCCCTTATTTCCCCGCCCCGTGGCCCCCATTTTGCTGCCCCGTCCCCTATAATGCCTGATGTGGACCCAAAATTCTGCCCGTGGCCCCCCTTTTCCCTGCCTGTGGCCCCCAAAAATGCTGGGCCTTTCCCCTAAAATGCCCTTTCCCGGGGCCCCTTTTAATGCCTGCCCTGTGGCCCCCAAAATTTTCCCCGCCTGGGGCCCCCCCTTTCCCCGCCTGGGCCCCCATAACGCCTGCCGGTGGCCCCCAAAAATTCCCCGCCGGGGGCCCCCATATCCCCGCCGGTGGCCCCCTTTTTGCCTGCCTCAGTGCCCCCAAATACTTGTTCAGGCCCCCTTTTTCTGCCTTTAGTGCCCCTATAAATTAAACCCTTTTTTGTGGCCCCTATATACTGACCCTCAGTTTTCCCCCCAATAATGCCCCAAGGTTTCCCAAAATACCTTTTTGTGCCCCATATTTCTTCCTCAGTTTCCCCCAAAAAACTGCCTTTGGCCCCTTTTACGCCTCAAGGGGGCCCCCCAAAATCTTCCTTTGGGCCCCAAATTTCCTGCCGGGGGCCCCCATATACTGCCTCAGGGCCCCCCATTAATTTTTCTGCCTTTATGCCCCCATATAATTCTTGCCTTTTGCCCCCCCAAAAAACTTCCTTTTGGGCCCCCCCCCAAATCCGCCTTTCCCCCCTATAAAAACCGTCTGTGTCCCCCTAAAAAACAAGGGCCCTTTTTGGCCCCATTAAAAATGCCCTTTAGGGGCCCCCATATTTCCTAACTGAGGGGGATTGGGTAAAAACCAAAAATTGGGGTTCGGGAAATGTGGGGGAAAAATAGATATTTGTTCCAAAAAACCCCGGGGACAAGTATTTTTCCGGGACAATCAGCATCTAAGGGGGGAGAACCGATGGAGGGCCCCTGGGAAATTCCCCTTCGAAAAGACCCCCCCCTTTTTTTACCAAATTTAAACCAATCCTTGTTAAACCCCCCATTTTCCGGTAACCCCAAAAAACTTAACAACCCCCCACATGGGCCCCTTTTTTAAACAGGGGGAAGAACCCCCAAACCTGGTTTTAAAACTTAAATCCCAAAAGGGGGTGGCGGGGTTTTTTAAAGGGGCTGGCCAAATTTTTTGAAGCCTTAAGTAGTAAAATTTTTTGGGGCGGTTTTTTAGGGGGGGTTTTTTTAACAATCACTTTTCTGGGTTAAATTTTCCCCCATGTTTTTTCGGTTTTTATGTTTTGGTGGGCTGTTTAGGGGTTTATTTTCAAATGAAGGTTTAAATTTTCTGAAAAAGTTTAAAATTTTTTCATTGGTTTATTTTTACTGTAAGTGAGCGGGGGAGATTTAAAGGGATTCTGTTTTTGGGAAATTTTTTTAAAAATTTGTGACAGGAAAAACCCAAAGGTTTTTTCTTTGTAAAAAAAAAATCCGCAGTTCACAAAAGAGGTGCCCCAAAAATGTCTTTTTTTGAAACCCTCCCCCACCCCGGGGAAAAAAACAAAAAGGGGGCCCAGCCCCCGGAAAAATTTTTGGGGGCCCCAGCAACCCCCCCCCCTGAATAAAATTAAAAACATTTTTTAAACTGTGTCAGCCCGACACAGGCAGGATTTGGACAGCACACAGGGGCATTTCCCGGGTTTACTGGCTTGTTTTCCAGACAAACTCTGGGGGCCCAGCTAGGTCCCCAAAAGCTGACCTGTTTTTCCCCCGGTCCCCCGAGCTCTGTCGGGTGCCGGGCCCTTCCATTTCCCCGGGCCCGAGCAGGGGAAACCCTTTGATTGCCCCTGCGGTTTTAAAGCCCGCCGCAATCAAAGGGTTAAAAACAACGGGTTTTTTCGGAGGTTTTTTTGCCCCTTCCCCCCCATGCCTGCAGGACATTTCTCTTTAAAAAGGGCTGTGTAGTACCCCCGACCCCCGCCAAAAATTTCGGGGGGCCCGGGGGCCCCAAAATCCGATGTCTGCAGCGCGTCTTAAAAATGTCGGTTGGGGAGAAAAGAAGACCTGAAATTTTCCCGCCCCTTTTAAAGACGGGGCGGTCCCTTAAGGGGGGGTTAAAAAACTTTCTTCAATATGTTAAAAACCACTGTGCAACATCCTTTTTATTTTCCTCTGTTTTTTGTTTAGGCGTATGGTTTTTCAGGCTTCTCACTTCAAAGTACTCAGTTCATATCTGACAAAATATTTTACTTTAACCCTCCCTGACAAACATTTTTCTTTGTAGAATATGCCATGAATATTAAACATTTTTATAGCACTTTACAAGCAGTTTTGGTGCTGTTTTATTTTTTTTCAGAGGCCAACAAGAAAAATGACAGACTACAATGCAATAGCCAGAGCATGTTGCATTTTTTAAAGTACAATTCAAAAACCCCCAAAACGGCAGAAAAATGCAGCAGATGTAAACTTTTCAATAATTCTCTAAAGACTTTAAAGTAACATTCAGCTCCATTGTTTTAACCCAAATTAGCTGTTTTAAGCACCAAACTATTACTCTTTTATAATACTGTATCATTTGTACCACATTTAATGCTGTAAAGTTAGAAACTGTATCTCATTTAAACAATCTGTTCAGGGCACTTTAGCATGGGTTGGATATGCTGATGATTTTTGACAGCAACTTTTTTTGTGTAAAATCCACAGGGTATTAGTTTCAGCATAATGGTCATATGACTATTAATATGCCTATTAAAACACAGAAGTTTACATACACTAGCAAATTTCTAGTGCTTTTAAACAACCTGGGATCAGCTCTATGAATGATGATATGTCTTTGGAAGCTTCTGATAGGTTTATTGGCAATATCTGAGTTAATTAGAGACACATCTGTGGATGTTTTTTTAAATGCACACCAGAAACACACTGCTTCTGTGTGTAACATCATGGGAAAGTCTAAAGAAATCAAACCACCAAATATTTAGGAAGAGACTTGTAACTTCATATCCTGGTTCCTACTTGGTCGAATTTCCAATGCTTGAAGTGCCGTCCGTAATCTGTACAAACAATTATTATGCAAGTTGCAACAAGATGGGATGTCCACCATGTATACTGCTCAGGAAGGAAACGTTCTCTAGTCCTCAGGATCACTGTACATGCATTTAGTCATAGACAGTCTTATCAACCCGCAGAACAAAAGCAAATAACCTGTCTAAAGATGCTGGTGGAAACTGGGTGAGATTTTGGTTCATTATCTATAGTGAAATGAGTCACTCGTATCAACAAGGGCTGAAAGGCCCACTTTGCCAGGGAAGAAGCCATACACCAAAATAGAAACATATAAAAGCCAGATTAATGTTTTGGACAAATATGCGACACAGAAACAAAGACCCTATAATTTTTGGAGACATGTCCTGGAGTCTGACAAAACTAAAATTGAACCTAATGACCAATTTAAGTTTCAGCAGGAACAAGAGAGAATCAGCTCCCTAAGAACACCTCCCTATCTGTGAGCACACGTTGGCAAGCAATCATGTTGTTAAAGAACAGATTTTTGTGAAAGAAGTAATTTGGCAATACTGAGAAGCAATATCTCAAGACCAAGTCAGCCAGGAAGTTAAAGCTGGGCAGAAATGGTCATCAAATGGACAATGACCCGAACTCAATACTGCCAGATCAGGTTACAAAGTGGCTTAGATAACTGAGTCAATGTTTGGAGTTCGGCACAACAAAGCCCTGACTCAATCCTATTGAAATTTATGCTGAAAAGGCAGTGTAAGCAAGGCGCTTACAAATATAGGCTCAGTAACACCATTTCCTGTCAGAGAACTGGCCAAAATTCCTATTCAACTTATTGTGAGAACCTTGGAAGGATATCTAAAAAATGTTTGACCCAATTCATAAGTTAAGTCCACTCTACCAAATGTTAAATGAAATGTATCTAAACTTTTGACTTTGCAGAAAGTAATAAAGATGCCTTTAAATATTCTCTCTTCATTATTATGCATTTGGAAATATAAATAAATTTGTTTAATACCAGATAGACCTAGAAACGGTAAGGTTTTATTCTATTTCATATTGCGAAAAACAAGCATATGTGTCTTATATATGTATGTAAGCTTCTTAGGTTTCAGCTGTAAATATATGATAATATTATAATTATAATATATATGAATATATATATATATATATACTATTATATATATAAATTTATATATTTTTTTTTTTTTTTTTTTTAGTATACATGTCTAATATAAATAGTTCCTATATAGTGGCTTTTTAGTGCAGTAGAGGCTGCTGACATATCATATCAGACATGGATACAAATATATATATATTATATTATAAATATATATATATATATATATATATAAATATATGAATATAAATATATATATATAATACTATAATATACTATAATATAAAACAAAGCAATCACTCTTCTTCATAAAGATGAAAAACTAGGTGCCTGTGATATTAGGACAAAAGTTACCAGTCCATGTAAATATCCAAAGAAGATCAGAAACTTAAATGTGGTATTGTAGATATAATGCATTTGGTAAAATGTACTCTCCATCTCTGCAACAAAATTTCACATCTTATTAGCATCCACATAAAATATTTAACTTTTGTTTTATTCACAATATATAAAATAGTAAGTTAGTGGGATCAACTAGAGGTGTTAGGAGCAAGTCTCAGGCTCCAAGCTTAGTGACCTCTATTTTGACACTATCTTCTAATGCCACCTTTCCAACTAATATATTTCTTACATTTTAACCAATCTGTTGATTCTCTTTTTACATATATATAAGCACTCTTTTTGTAATGGTATCATGTCTAACAGGACATGCACAAGAACTCTTATTGAAAACTTTATATAGTTTGTTTCCAATCTAAGCAGCTATGTATATGTGAAAAACTGGCTGAAGTGATAAAAAAGTACACTGGTTTTCTGAAAGTTGCGATGAAAAGAGCAGCAACTCTAGAGTAATCATTCTTTACCGCTATCAGTGAAGATAATTCTAAGCTTGTCAGATGCTAAGAGTATGCTACCTGCTCAAATGCACAGTGTTGTAGTAGGTTTTTTTTTTTTTAACAGCTTTGTCTGGAAGGCATTCATATCCCAGTGAAGTGGGAGTGAAGAACATTTTAGGGAACTATAATGAAAACTTTGAACCATCAGTTTCAGAGAAGTAAAATTTCAGAGAGACCCGTTTGAAAGGAGACTCTTTGATTTCCTCCAAGTGAACAAATCTACTATGGTATTGAATTCTCAACCACAACAAGTCTGTTGCTCAACATTGGCATCTGAGCTCACTAGTCATCTTTTGACTTTATTGATTGGAATCCCTGTAGCCAAAATCTAAGTCTTCCCAGGAGAATAAAGACTTTCACAGCAGCAAAAAGATACCATATATATTTTTTAAATTTATTGTTTTGTACTGTTATCATGGATACCCCCAATTTTTTTTTCTAAGCCACATACAGTTGAGTATTAAACCCTAGAACCATTATTGGGGGCCTTTTAAGCCCCCATTCTTACATTTTCTTTGCTATTATCATGAAAAATTAACTTTAGTTAAAATGTTAAACTCCAGAAATTCCTTAAGAGGACATGAGTTATCATATCCTAATTTCCATTGTTCTATAATTTTTTTCCGATAGCATTATGGTGAAACAATGCTTGTTTGGTGAAAACTACATCTGTACGAATTAGGGGGCTTTTAAGCCCCCGCTGTTTTTAATCATGTTCTCAGAAGTGTTTCGTGCCTCCCTTACTTATTTGTACTCAGTAAATGCTGGTGGAGGCCATGGTGTGGATAATAGACATAGAGTGGATGTCATGTGATTTTTGGAGGGAGTGATAAGGCCATGACCATCACCTTCATCTCAGGTCCTCTGACACCAGTAAAATGAGCTTTATAAGAGTACTGAGGACAGTATACACTGTGAGCAATTGCTGAAGGACCTGTTGATAAGATAAGCTGTTAAGAGGAAATCTTGTTTCATTTCTAAAACAATCTAAGATCAGCAATGTCACAGTCTTCCTCCAAGTGTCTGACGGACCAAAGAAGACCGCGATTAATTGATTTCAAAGCTATGATGAAAGTGAACTATCTTTGTCTGATGAAAATATCTGCCACCCAGCTAATCCAACATCCTCATCCAGTGATTCCTTCTGATGATGAAGAAGTGAATCAAGTGGAGATACCCTCTCAAGAAGTGATAAAAGTATACATCCAAAACGATAAGTTTTTTCTTTGGGACTAGTAAGCGCTACATTAGTCGGAAAAAACGTACTCCAATACACAAATATTGTGACGACAGGCTCAAGGACTGTGGGATTCCCAGTTACTTTCTAACCCCTAAAGATATTGCAGAAAGAGGTCCTATTATGTCAAACCTAGAAGTAAAGACTATCGCTTCGCAAAAAATAAGTCCTGGAAAAATACTCAAAAGGAGGAAACTTTAAGCATATATTGACTTGTTCCCCTGCTGCAGGGAGTGCAAAAAGCGAGATGTCCCAATAACGAGATTATTTCTGGACCCACTTTCTGAATCACACACTATAAAGGCGACAAAATGTCAGTGGCAGATATGAAGAAATTAGAAGAATCATTTGCATTGATGATAAGCTAACTCGTGCAAGCGAGTTGAAACAGACAAAATAAGCCCCAATCATTTATCTGGAACATATTATCACAAATTGCACAAAACTTTACACTACTAGTACTAATGAGTTATCTGTCTAGATGAGCAACTATGTACCGTTCAGAAGTACAACTGCTGCTGCCAAGAATTCATTCACAATACTTATGCCTGCATAAGCCACCAAGTACGAAATACAAATCTTCATGGAGATGGTGTGATTCTGCAAATATTATGGCATAATGGTTGTAATCTACGTGTGCAAAGAGGTTGCGCACCAGTACAGAAGATCTGGGTTCTGAAATAGTCAAAACTCTTGCTGATCTCCAATAGTCAATTCAGGTAGAAAAGTCCATCACCATGGACAATCATTTCACACAATGATGAACTAGGCAATTTTTGAGCTTGCAAAAGCCTATTACACTTGTGGTACTTGATAAAGCAAAACAGATGAAAATTCCAGCAGCACTCAAACACAAATCCACATAGAGCACTTTAATGAATGTCTTTGGATTCAATAACAAAGCGCTTTGGTATCTTCCAGAGGCGAGAGAAGGAGAAATCTGTAATTTTACTCAATAACCGAATGCATCACGATGCAAAGTGTTGACAGCAATAACCAAAAATTTAAACCAGAAATCATTCTGCATTTTCTACACAAAATGGCCAACAAAAGGAGATGTAGATAAAATGGATGAGATGAGGAGAATATTTCGTGTAAGAGCAAAACAAAACGAGGCCTTAGTACTAATTCTTTCAAATATGCATGATTTAAGCAAGCCTAAATTCATTCATTATTTATACCGAAACTCATCCCGGATTGTCAATGCAACGGAGGAAAGGACAGGAGAACGCTTATTCTTGAAGGACCTTTGTTCAGGATCTTGCATGCCTCACAAGATAGAGCAAAGCCGACTTAGAAAAACATTTGCCCTTGCCAAAGCAAAACTAACGAACGCAAATGAAATGGGTTGTGGCGTACAGTTTCCAGATTTAGTTCCAGAGTCACATCTGACGAAAAGAAAACCCAAAGCGTTGTTTCATGTGTCCAAGAAACATAGAGAGGAAACTGCGCGATAATTGTTTTCGACTTAGTAAGGAAAACGAGGTTTTGTCAAAGAACACGCCTATCTGAAAAAATAAACCATTTCAGAATGTTTGGAAGACTAAATAATAATAATAGAAAATAAAGTCTAGAATAAAAAATGTAGCTACAAGCTAGTTTGCTATAAATTTCAATGCATTTTGTGTGTTTTCATGTCTTTGCGTGGAAATTTTTGGAAAAAAAAGTTTTTTGGTGTGTTACTTTTAAAATTATAGATTAATTTGTAGTCCACGAAATTCATTACTTTTATTGAGCAATTTCTGGAAATAAACATGTGAAAGTTATTTAATGTGTCTTTTTCTAACATATGTACTTGGGGGCCTAAAAGGCCTCCATGACGTTAATATTAATATTTAACGTCATGCGTTCTAGTGTTAAAGGGGATGTAGCGCTAACAAAGATCATGCTCAGCATTATGAGAACATGTAAAAATAAGCACTTTTGTAATTGGTTTGGCATTACCTCAGTCACATAGGTTTAGCCAGATATGAGCTTTTCTATGCATCTGTGTTCTATTTCTGCTGCTGCTGATTGGGACATGCCCCCCTGGCCGGATCCTGCCCCTAGAAACGCCCCCTGCACTGTGATTGGCTGGCTGACATTTCATTCAGCCTGTTTGGATACGCCCCCAGTCAGGAACACACCCCCGAGACGCGCAGCCCTAGCGTTGGATTGTGCTGCCTGCCACACTCTGTGTTTACTCCCCTCTGAGGCAGTTAAACAACTTAGTGAAGCCCAAGGGCTGCAGGCCTCAATACTCCTCTCCCAACTCTAGGCGAGAATGGATCTGGGCAATTACTGGCTGCTTTAAGTCACAGATCCCCTCATTAACAACATATTATAGAGTCTCCGCCCTGATTAAAACAGTGAGAGGAGGGAGGCAGTGTCTTTGAACAGAACAGCAGTCCTGGTCACAGAAGGAAGGGGGCATTACACTCCTCCGACATGTCTCCATCATTTCAGGCTGTGTGTATAACGCATATACCACAGTCATAACAGTCTGTCCTGGTACAGAAGGTGTGAGGGAGGGCAGTGTACACTCCTCACAAGTACTCAATCTCAGTTTCAGCTGACTTGTAATAAATACCTGCTTGTAGCCCAGCAAGGAGCCTGAAGCTCTGCATGCCACCATAAGCACAGCAGAGGCTGTAGTAAGCTTGTTCTCATGCAGACTCATCCTCAGCTTCTACTGCACAGTCAGACAGATGTCACAAGTTTCTTCAGTGAGTGGGATACATCCTTGCTGAACAGAGACAACGCCTGCTGACAAGGAGAGACGTACCTCCTAGGCGTTCTAATTCAATCTCAGAGAATTAGCTGAAGAGCACGAACAGTTTAAACGATACAACCCCGTTAAGTATTGTATACTTAAATTGCATCATTTGAATATTTCCAATAAGAAGAAATGTGAAATATTAAAATAAGTACATTTTCACCTTGCTAACTCTTACATATACACAGTAAAAACTCAAAGAATTCGAAACCTGTGTGGCTGTGACATATTTGGTTTTTACAACAGAAACAGCTGTGTGTGACAGAATAGTGCTCCTTTATTTATCACCTGGTATCAAGAGCTAAACACTTGGGGAAGCATAGGGAAGCTATATGAAGATTAATGATCCACCAAAGAATACAATTCTAAGATGCATTCATCTTACACTAATCAATATCAGTCTTAAAATGATCTCTCTGTAAAACACTATTCTTGTAGGCATAGCTGCCAGGCTTCCCTCCATCACATGTCATCTTTTTACTCAGTAAATCTTTTTCAGACACTGAAACAGTGGACTTTACAAATTCCAGGAAGGACAAATATCAGCCTACAGGAAAACCGAAAACAATGTATGGTGTTAAACTGAAGTCAACAGTCAACTCTGTCCCAAACGATAACTCTAACCTTAAATGTACAGTATGTATATATGTATGTACATGTTTATATACATGTGTGTATGTATATATATATAGTTTCATAGTTTCATAGTTTCATATTGTTCCATAGGTTTGTAAGCTAAAAAAAAGACAGTCGTCCCATCTAGATCAGCCTGTTTGTGCAAGTGTTTGATCCCACGAAAAGGCAAAAAACAACCCCATGAAGGTAGAAAGCCAATTGTCCTCATTTTTAGGGAAAAACTTCCTTCCTGACTCCAATCTGGCAATCAGAAAAGTTCCTGGATCCAATTACCCCATGCTCCTAATCCTAAGTCCACTATAACTTGTTATATTATTACTCCAGAAATGCGACATCCAAAATCCCTTTTTTTTTTGAACTCGTTTTCTATCTTGAATACTTCTCACCATGACACAAGTCCTCTCTGCAGAGAATTCCATAGTCTCACTGCTTCTTTACAGATAAAGAATCCCTTTCTATGTTTTATGTGAAACTTTCGTTCCTCAGATCGGAAAAGGAATGCCCGCCTTGTTCTAGATACAGGCCCTGTGTAAAATTAACTCTTGGAGACATATCCATCTATATTGGAACCGTTTGATGTATTAAAAAAATTTATTATGTCCCCCCGAAGCCTTTTTTTTCCTTTTTCCAAACTAAAAAAACCCAAATCTTGCCTTCTTTCCCTTTACTTAGTCCCCCCAACCCCTTTTTTATTTTTTTTGTTGCCCCCTTTGACCTTTTAAAACTCAAAAAAAAGGTCTTTTCCCTTCCCACTATAGCCCACAAAAAATCAAAAGCACTCCCTAAAAATGCTTTTTTTGCGGGGGGGCCCAAAGAAAAAAAGAACTCCCGGAAAGGGGAACCCCCAAAACCAAATTAATAACCCCAAGAAAAAATTGGGAAAGCACTCAAAGGAAAAATTAATTTGATTTTATTCCCACAAGTTCCGACGTTTTCGGCTCTCTCACAGAGCCTTTTTTAATTTTTTTTTTTTTTTTTGTTATTAAAAAAAAAATAAAAAAGGCAAATAGGGGCATTTTAAACCTATCGGGGCACTTTGTATCTGCTTATTGCTAGGGTTTTACAAAATTCGAAATATGGATAAAGCAATTTCAGTTTTGACGGGTGAAATCACAGTTTTTTCATTTATCTCCCTCAAAACAAACCATGAAAAGCTTTGAAAATTTGGGGGTATGCTTTCTGTTCTTTTATACATCAAACATAAAATACAAAAAATTTTTAAAATTTGTGTATATACAGGGGGAATATAAGGGTCTCTATTTTATTTCTTCCCCTCTCTTTTCTTTTTCTTCAAATTTATCTTTTGTTTTCTACCCCTCCTTTCTTTCACTTTTCCCCCTTCTTCGGGTCCCCTGTTTAATTTCCGACTATATAACCAGACCAGCTGATTTTTCTTAGATTAAATGCCAAATATTTCATTTCCTCCATGTATTTAGTGTAACAGTCTCTTCTGTTTGAATAGTGAGATCATAAAATGAGCAAACACAGTGTAAAACTCTATTTTGTAACATCATCATAATGTCAATGAGAGCAGTGTTGTCACACACTATACCCAGCAGATAAGTCTGTATTTGGCTGGTTTATATTGTGTGTCTAAAGAGTGTGCATAACATTTAATAAAATACTGTATTTTATAGTAAAAATAAAAACAGTTTGAGCAGGACTAGGCTAGGACTGAATGTCAATTAAGACTTTCTATTCAATAATAGTCTGTATGTTAACTGATCTATGATTACATGGCATATCAGACACTTATGGCATGTGTTATTATGGCATCTGCAATAAATATATAACTCCTTTAAGTATTGTCAATATAACACATGAGTTTATCATCTTTGATAATTATAATGTCACATAATGAGTATATAATGTTAATCCAGCAGGTTAATTATAATTGAATAAAATATTTCAAATATTTCAGAGCGAGTTTAGCACATCCATAAATCTAACTAGTAAGCAATATGCTATGTTTCAATAGACAAGTCTATGATTGGATTACACTATGTATACAAATTCAAGTGCATTCAATATAGAATACAAATTAAATGAATCACTACCACCCATAAACTCTCCACAGTGCTGCAACTCCCCACATCTCCTCCCTCATCTCCTCCCTCATCTCGGTCTACCACCCTACTTGGACTTTACTTTCTGCTAATTATCTTAGATTAAAGGGGTTTTATCTATACAAAGAGTAGTTTTGAACATGAATAGACAGTTAAATGAAGATTTTTTCTAAATATATTGGTCAATAGATTTTACTTTTGTCATGAGATAAGAGACATTTTATGTGCTCTGAGTGCACAGGTTTCTATGGTAACTTGTCTTACCAGACCATAACTCTGTTATCTGATTAGATGAGAGAGCTTAGAGCAGGAAGTGAGGTCAACCCATGGAGGGACAGAGCTCACTTCCTCACTTTGGAGAAAAACTAATTAGCTCTAACAAGATTACAGATAAAGCCATTGTATCAAGTCCTCACAACACATGTACCTTGTGTTTGCTGAAGAGAGATAACATCTCATGCACAGCTCAGCTAGAAACTGAATATGCTAATCACTGCTATAGAACCACTCACAGCCTGAGGAGACAGTAAGTGTAAAATGATTGTGACTCAGTGAAACAGCCTAGTGAGAAACCCCCTTTAAATTCCTCTATCAACAGAACCTTCCTCCTGCCTACAAGATTTCTCATGTGCTGTATAAGTTCTCTTTAATGTGCTATCCCATACAAACTGATTAATAAGAAACACTGCTAGCTGTAAATGTGCCCGAAAAATACAGTAAATTCACTAAGGGCCTCAGATGCACTATGATGGCTCTCGATATACTCTCCTCACTGCAGAAGTATGGAGAGAATTCTTTGTAACAGAAGGGGCATTCATGGGCAAGCAGTAGGTGTGGGAAACACCATCATGGGGAGCAGACTGTTTTAGAAACATAATGGACCATGGAAGCAATCTGTAAGAGAAATGGGGGACTAAAGGAAACAGAGTAAGACTGAGAGGTGTTGGGAGGCAGTCTGTGTAACAGAGGAGGGCATGGGAAGCAGTCGGTGCAACAGAGAGGGAATGGGGAGTATTCTGTGTTACAGAAAGGGGAATAAGGAGCAGTCTGGGGGGGGGGCATTAGGAGCAGTTTGTTCAGCAAGTTAATGTGTTGTATTGAGAAAAACATCTATGACTGTATGATTACATTAAAAAACGTTTGGCTATTTAATATCTATATACTCCATGCAGTTGTTTTTTAGTGATAGAACAGTGAGGATGGAATGGCTAATACTTGAATTAACTGTAACCCTCTTTAACCTCTTCTTTGACCTAGACCTAGGGATGTTACCATAAACTCATTATCTACCCTAACCAAATATGGAAAATTATTTTATACTATACAGCAATGTTAATGTGCTACTGGTTTTGAGTGCCTACTGTAGAAGAGGCAGTGTTTATATTGCTTAATTACCCCACTCACAAGCTAAACTCAACAGCACTCTAGATTTGGAAAATTTTTTTTAAACCCAAAAACATTTTGTACCTTAAGAAGGGGTTTTTGATCCTCGGGTCCCCGTAAGAGATGATGAAAAACAACCAGGGAGCGGAGTCTAAGGGGTCCCCTGGCCTTCACTGAAACCCGCCTCAAAGCCAGGTAGACTTTGCTGCAGGGAACCCTCAATTCGCCTACTGTGACGTGGCTGCTCGCGGTGACAGTGGAGTGCCCAAGCCAAGAACAAGGGAGATAGGTAGAGACAGAAAAAATGGCAAGCAGGGGGGCAAGATTAACGCAAGGGTGTGTAAAACACAGCAGGAGCTCGGGTTTTAGCTGCAAATACTGCAACAATTGACCAGAGAAAAGATAGGAAGTTTTTCAAAAGTCCCGGGTGGTAACCCAGACAATAAAACCCCAATGATGTGTGACATTTAAATTTAAAAAGTTTGCCCCGGGAAAGCAGCAGCAGGGAGGAGCTAAGCAGGAGTTTGGAGAGGTGATTAAGCCCCCTTCCCTTTAACCCCCTTAAACACCCCGGGTTTTTTTTTTGTTACACGTTGTTTTTTTCCTCCTGCCTTTCCAGAGCCATAAACTTTTTTTTTTTCCCCTACATGCACATGAGGCTTTTATTTTGCGGGGGAAAAAATTTTACTTTTTTTTGGTTTTATTCACTATACATAGAAGATAAGGGAAACCGCCAAAAAAAAACAAGTGGGACTAATTTTTTAAAAAAAAAAAAATATTTCCCCCCTGTTTTGGGGGGTTTTGCTTTTAGGGGGTTCAATCTTCGGCAAAAACAATGTGTTTTTTTGTATTTACGGGGTTTGATACACTCCGGTATACCAAATTTGTGGGGTTTCCGTTATTTTTGGTACCAAAAAAAAATTCCAAATTTTTTTTCTTTTTTTTTAAATTTGGCCACGGCGCCAGTTTGTGGACCAAAAACTTTTTTGTACAAAACACTAGGGACGTCATGAGGGTGATTTTTTGGGGGATAAGTGTGCTTTTAATGCTAAAAAGTTTGGAATGGATGTGACTTTTTTGATCCTTTTTATTCCTTTTTTTTTTTTAAGTGACAAAAAATGATCAAAAACGCAATTTTTGGGGTTTGGGGAATTTTTTTTCTTCTACGGTGTTCAGGCACGGGTAAATGATGTTTATTTTTATAGATCGACTTTTTCGGACCCCGGTGTTCCAATTTTTTTTTAACTTTTTTATTTTTTATGTTTTTTTTTGAAAAAGGAAAAAAGGGGGTGATTTAAAATTTTAAACTTTTTTTTTGGTATGTAAACTTTATTATTTATTTTTTTTTTACTTTAACATTGACCCACCTTTGGTACTTGACCATAGGTGGTGCAATTGTCATACATCTAATGCATTGCATAGGCAATGCTTTGAGTGTACCAAGAGGGCGGTTTCCCATTTTCCTGTCTAGGGAGGAAGGGGGGAAAACCAGGACATGGGAAATGACAGGAGCCTTCCCAAGGTCCCACTTCCATGTCCAGTGGTTTTGGATCGTTCCCCATCTGCGAATGCCTATCACCCCGACGTCGGTGCGCGGGCCCCGATCACTTCATTCAACGCCGGGCCATCTTTCCCCGGTGTCTGATGGGGTTTTTAAAAACGCGGGCGGGCACGCTGCCTTCGCGCTGTAACGGCCCGGGTGTTAGCGGGATTAGCCGCAAAAACCCGCCGGGTGGCGGGGGGGGGGGGGGGGGCGGGAGAACCCTTGCAAACCTCTTACGGCCCGGGATGTACCATACGCCAGGGTCTTTAAGGGGTCTGTCAAATTAACTTTGGGGGTCTGTCGTTAATGTGTCTGTCAAATTCTCTGGGTATGGTGTGGAGCAATGATATCTTCTTCACTCTCCTGCACACTTTCTTCAGAGCAGATGACTTGCCAGCACCGGGAGAGTTCTGTGACTTTGGAGTCTTTAGCTGAAACAGCAGAGGTGGTTGGCAGCGGGAGAGGCAGGTGGAGATGTTGACTGGCAATGGTAGGAGAGGATGACTTGCGACTATGGCCCTTATGCCGGTTTCTTTTGACGTGGGCTGATATGGTCTGGGTTTGAGGTACAGTCAGAGGATGCACAGTGTCAGGCAAGGAATATGGGGGGCAGCTAGGGACAAAAAAAGGAGGGAAGTGGGGTTACACCGGACAGTGATTGGGGCAACGTAAATTGGCATGCTGGCTCCTAGGATGTCTTCCCCCATTTTCCGTCCTTTGAGGAGCTGCCACTGAAAAACACGGGAAACCCATGAAAAACTGCTGAGTGAAGAAAGGAAAAGAACATAGAATGACCTGTATGCGTGGTTTGGTAGGGTTTTCGGGTTTTTTTTTTAAAAGATTCCCCCTTTAATGGAGTACTTTCTAGATGGAAGACTGGCAGACGGAACTTGGGTACCAGGGACAGATTAATAAAGTTTCCTGTAGAACCAGAATCCAGGACAGCGGGGAATTTTAAAACAGGGGCCCCGACAGAATGAGGGTGGTTGAAGTGGTCGCTGGAACAACCTTTCTTTTACTAGGGTTGTCTCTCCCATAGGACCTAGGCGCGGAAGCTTCTGAGGCGTGGACAGGCAAACTGGGCAGATTTTAAAGAAATGCTCAGTACTGCCACAGTATAGGCACAAGTTCAGACTGCACCTGTGCGTTCATTCCTACTCCGTTAGATGAACACTGTCCACCTGCATAAGTCCATCTTGAGGAAGTGTAGATGGCAACTGTGGAGAAGTTTTGAAGCAAGGAAGAATATGAGGCTGGAAGGATTCTGTTTGCAAGCAAAGCTCTAACCTTCACCCAAAAAAAAGTTGACCTGGGGTAGAGTATGAGGTCGTCCTGAGTAGATGGCAGATCAGACACAAGCTTTCCCCCAATTGGCCCAGCAGGAGAAAGCTGCTTCAAGGGGCCCATTTTTCCAGGGTTTTCAGAGGCCAATTGGAGAACTGAAGGGATATTTTTTCCCCAATTGTTGCCAGAGCATTAGAAGCAGTAGAGGAATTACGCCCAGGTTCTTCAAAAACTTTGTGAAATGTGTACAAGAATTCCAAAAGATGTGCCACCAAGGGAATACGCCTAGGCTAAAGCTTCACCAGTGGGTAGGCTGATGATAAAGCCAACTTGGCACGATCCGAGGGGAACAGATGCGGTAAAACCTCAAAGTGTATTCAAAACCAAACACTGGTTCAAAAATCTGCAGCATGTCTTGATAACAGGATGGCAGTAGTAGGTGCAGGGCAGGAGTGGCATCCACAGCAGGATGTAGGAAAACAAGAGGTTCAGGTGCAGTATCATTTGGAAACGTTGCTCCTGAGGTTAACAACATGGGTGCAGCAGAAAAACAGCATTTTAGGGGCCACAGGGTTTAGACTCAGCAAAGGGAAAAAAACAATCGACCCCCAGCAAAGACAGGAGTTCCTTAAGCCCGGTGGTGGCCAGCTTTGAAGCACAATAGTGTGGCCCTTTAAATTTAAAAAACGTGACCTAGGGTGGAAAGTTTGCATACACGGGTCCAGCACAGAGGGAGGTTAGCAGGAGTCGGAGAGGCAGTAACTGCAGTGATTGGGTGGGGGGGGTGGGGGGGGGGAAATTCGCATCCCCGGTCCAGATGGGGGAATGCAAATCTTTGTGGGTAACGTAAATGTAATTTGCTGTGGCTCAGTCCTGGGTGCACCAGACAAAAGAGAGGTGCCAAAATGATGAACAGTATGCAGGAAGGGACCCTATTTGAGGTTAATGTTATCTGTTGAGCACTGATGGTTTTGACAGCCCCCACAAAAAGCATGTACATCCTTTGGAAGCACAATGAATAAAATTATTCCCTTAGTCATGGCCAAAAAGGTGTGGCTATAAAAAAGGTTTTCCTTCTGCATGGACCATTCACATCTTTTTGCTACCATCGGTTAAACTTTATTGACATATGGTATGTCTTCTTTCACCTTTACTATGTAACTCTGCAATATTTCCAAGAGTGGGTTAACTGCTTTTCTGGATTTTACTGCATTCTGGTGCATTCTGGTTGTATAAAAGTCTTTTATATGGTGTTTCAAATGCAGTTCTAAGTCATATTTAAGAAAAGAGATGCTGCTTTTTCAACGGGCCCGTCCCAAAACCCTGATAATTTGGTAGATTTCACAATAAGCTCAGGGGCATAAGTTAGACAAATCTGTCTTTAGCTTGGGCCCTTTTTGATAGATTCTAGATAATAAAACCATGTGTGTGTATGTGCCTATGTTACATTTAAGGGGTTTTGGCATCTTGGGGCCTGTGTGATCTCGGGTCTGTTTAATCCCCAAGTAACAACTCTGCTTTTTGTGGAGTATATGTATGAGAAATCTTTTTTTTTGGCCCAAGGGTTTGAAAGGGGAATGTATGAAAACTGTCTTGCTATGGGCAACAAAGTCTTAGACCAAGACAGTTTTCATACATGTGACCCGAAGTGTCTTATTGTGTAAATTCTGCCTGTACTTTTATGTGAAATTTTCTAGCATATCATATTACTATATGTAGAACCATACTACCGTATAAAGCAAAATGCTAATTTTAAATTGCTAACATAAAATATGATTTTGTATGCTTTGTTGTCTTAGAAGAAAAATAATGGACTAATAGGAATAAGTTAATATTTTTTGGCTCCTATTATTTTGTAAGCTTCCTCTTATCTTTAGGATCTTATTAAATAAATATTATTATATCTCAGCAGAACGCTTTTTGAGGGGAAAATTTTCTCCGTGTCTTACGTACGTGCAAAAATTTTCCTTTTGTGAAAAACTTTAAACAAATTTGTGCAGTTTTGCAGAAAAAAGTTTGGGGAGCAGGTGTAATTTGGAGAAATATTGAACTGAGTCCTTCAGTGATGCAAAAAATGGGTGAGTGATGGAAAATTACATGTGTTTGAAATGATGCAGAATTACATGTTGTGTGTATGCCAACAGATAAGATGTCAAGTCTCTTTATGTTGTCAATTAACCTACCTTACAGATTCTGTCTTTACAAAACACTCAATACTTCAATTGTCGCTTTCTATGGTATGGAAGGTATTGTGCTCTAAAGGTCAAAAACATTCTATCTAGAGGTAAAATGATTGTTTAACCCTATAATAATGAAGGGTTTTTTTAAACATAGACCATTTCATACATGTAATGATAAAAATACCATTAAATGGGGTTTTCTTCAAAGAAATAATTTGGGGATTTTAATGTCCACCCCGATACTCAGTTATACGCACAGTTCTTATATGCATTTGAAGGGAAAATTGAAGTCATCTTTTGTTAAGGGTGGTGCTCTTTTAGCCACAAAACAAATACCTAAATCGATAGAACCACGTAATTTATCGTAACCTGCCAATAAAGATAAGTGACGTTTGATAATTCTCTTTATTTAATGGATTTGAGAACTGAAACTAATAAAGAAAACCAGAGGATTATTGGGCAATGTAGAAGGTACCTCATTAGTACATTTAAGCAGATTCTCTTGTGAGAAGTATGATACAATGTTACGAGCCCTATCTAAAGATCTACTGGAATATTGTCTTACATGTACAGTAAGCAATTCCAGATCTCCCTTTCCTTTTTAACAATAGGCTTAGAGTCAGAGTCTAACCGGCCCCCAAGAGATATACACTTTCGGTATCTACATTATAAAAGCTTACTTCTCTACGTGGATAGTGGATTGGGACGTACGTAACAGCTGTGGCCTCTTGAATGACTTATCACTTGTGATCTGGCATTTTGACTGTGGAGAGTTGTGCCTACCCTAAACACAACAGCTTAGTGTATATATTTGTACACTCTTTACCAAACAAAGTTAGTATGCTATGGAGCGCTTGTGTATTTCCCTTTTTGTTTTCCTTTTTGACATAAGTTAAGCGATCTGAGCAATTTAGTTTGGTGTGGATCAATTCTTCAACAGGGATGTTATGAATCACATGGGCAGTGTGATAATATGAAGCCAGCAGAGTGAAATTTCTGAACATAGGGCGACATTTATGAACGTTGGCGCTGACAGGCCAGTTCTAAATAGCTTTAACTCCTTAACGACCGCGCACAGTCTTTTGACGGCGACCAGTGCGGGTCGTTCGTCTGCAGCGACATTTTTTGCCGTCGCTGCAGACATCGGAGTTTGTGGCCCCCGGCGCCGCAATTGGGGCTGAGATTCGGGGCTTTTCCCCAAAACAGCCCCCCCAGGGAATATCCTGTGAGCATCGGGGAGCGGAGGAAACCTCCGCAGCCCAATGCTTTAACCCTTTGATTGTGGCGGTGCGTTACCGCAACGCAATCTAAGGGGTTCCCCTGCTCTGTCGGGTGATCGGATCACCCGGTGACCCGACAGAGCTCGGGGAACGGCTGCACAGTCAGCCCTGGGGACCTAGAGTGGCCCTAGAGCTGTCTGTGTACTAAGCCAGTGACTAGGACACACATTGTGGTGTCCTAATCACTGCCTGTGTCAGACTGACACAGATTATAATGTATTAGCATATATGAATATGCTAATACATTACCAAGTGTAAAAAAAATAAAATAAAAAGAAACAGTTCTCCCTTCAGGGGATTTAAAAAAAAAGTGTAAAAATAAAAAAAATAAATAGTAAAATAAAAATAAATATTTAATAGAAAATAATTGTGCATAAATTACACACACAAAAAAACCTACACATATTTGGTATCCACACGACCTTAATAAATTGTAGAATTAATCTAACAAGTTATTAAGTGTGAAATGTGAATGGTGTAAAAAAAAAAAAAAAATTAAAAATAAAAAAAAATACTGCAATTATTTATAAGTGAATTTAATCTATTCCCCCATAAAGTACAACTTGTCTCGAATAAAACGAGGCCCCATCCAACTGCGTCATTGGTCATTATCTACTTTTCAGGCGTTCGGCTTAAGGGGTTAAGGCAGTGTAGACTGCGCCAGAATGTATGAACCTGTTCTTCTGCAGTTCATACATAGAGGTGTATTGTAGTGCCAAAATGACAAGTCTGGCTCAGGCAGACCACCTTTAACCTGGTCTGGCTGTTCTAACTGTCCTGTGCCTAGATTTGGCATTAAAGAATCATTAATGTGTCTAATTCTACGAATGTGGTGCGACACGCCCCCGGATCGCCCTAAATCTTTGGTGCCCCAAAGCTGGCGCTTATCACGCCAAAGTTTGGAATGCGAATGTTCATATATCTATAGAACTGGTCTAATACAGCTTTTTGATGCTAGATAACTGGTGCAGCCCCGTTCATATATGTCACCCATAGTTTTTTCTATAAGGAGCAATGTCAACATGGCCCTGTTCATGTCCTGAGTAATATTCAAAAAATATCTAAAAAATTTTCATAAACATATGTAAAATTCTAATTCTGATTGTTATTCGTAATATAGTCTACAAATGCTTGGGCCAATTCTTTGACGCTCTCCCATATCAATAGCAGGTCGTCAATATAGCAACTATACCACTTGATATGGGAGGCAAAAAGATTGTCTATGCAGAAATTTTTTTCCCACTCAGACATGAAAATATTAGCTAAAGCTGTTGAAAATGTGTTTCCATATCTCAGCAAATAAGACCATGCATCAAAAAAAATATATAGTTGTGGCCAAGTAGGAATTCCACTGTCATACACAATTTTTTTTTTTTTGTGATGGAATAGTCACTATGTTTATTAAGATGTTCTGCTAAGTAATGGATATGGAATCATGAGGAATGCATGAATATAATCCCAATACATCGCAAGAAAGGCAACAGTAATTTGAAAACCACAGGTTTTTTAATATGATGGCATGTTTGGTATTTGCGATGGATCCAGGTAAATTGAAAATGAAGGACTATGACTAGAAATGGGCGAATTTCTCAAAAATTCGATTAGTCTGATTCGTAGAATTTTTCCCAAAAATTCGGTTGGTTTAGAATCTATTTGCGATCAATCGAATTAAAAAAACTGCTTTTTCCTGGCTGCAGAGAGCCAGTATGGTGTTGTAGAACATTATGCCATGCAGAAATATGCATAGGGAGCGTGGTTTGGTGTTGAATCAATGCTGTGATTTAGTATGACGCGCATATGACAGACACCGTTCTTAGAATCGCTTCACACTTCACTTATCTGGGAAGTTACGGAGTCAAAACTGACCAAATAACTGAAGTGGAAATGCAGCCTGACAGGGTAAGGTCAGCACCAGCCAGAAAAAACATAGCTGAGGGCCAAGATCCCACTGTAGCGTCAAAGAGCACACTCCTTTTACACCGTCATCAGATGATTCCACAGATTATGACAGAACCTGTTCTGTTAAACGCTGATACATGTAGAGCTACAAAGAGTTACTTTTTTCACTTATTGTGGTGAACTATCTTTGAAATACAGTGTGTGTATTTCTCACATACACACATCTCCATTACAGGCAGGTTATTATTTTGGGATATTGTTCTCTGCGCCAAAGAGTTACTTTTTTCACTTATAAGGTGAAACACCTTTGAAATACATGGGTATATGTAGAATCAGTCGGCAGAAAGTGAAGCGTGGCCAGAGACCTAATGTTGGCACCACGGCCCTGCGTCAACATATGCAGCGTCACCATCCAGTGGCCTGGGAGAAACGTGGCTCAGATGGGGTGGTCCATCCTGCCGCAGCAACAGCAGAAGCACCCAGTGGCATGCATCCCATTTCAGGCAGTAAAAGCTCCACCACCTCTGCCGAAGAGAGCTGTCTACCTTTCCCATCATCTACCGGTCTAGATGCTCCTGCTCCTTGCCACTCATCGCGCCAGCAGTTGTTCACTAAGGCGATTGCTAAGAGACAGCACCATGCGGCCAGCCATCCTACGGCGCAGAAGCTAAACGTGCCCCCGTCCAAGTTGGTGGTACTGCTGTCCCTCCCTTTTCAAGTGGTGGACTCTGCACCATTCAGAGAACTGATGGCTTGTGCTGAGCCAAGGTGGAGAGGTGGAGTGTCAGTGCAGTGGGGGCCATAGTTACCCAAAGTAGAACTCTCTTGTCCATCCGAAATGTGGTGAGACTCATCTTTGTCAAGATGAATCAGGCGTGGATCAGCCAGGGTTTCCACATACCAATGTCTGATGCATCAGATTAGATCAGCCTCACCCAAACTTTGACAAATGAGTCTGGATTCTTCTAGCTACCTGCCTCAGCTACTATTCTGATGATGCCACCCGCCTGATGCCACACATCTGCTGCCAGTTGCTTCTTCTACCACCCACCATCTTAACCATCGACTGGTATTGCCACCCACCTCGCCACTCTTCAATGGGCCATTATGTAGCCTTCTGATGCTGCTGCCACCTCACCACTCAGGTCTCCTAATGCTGCTGCTGTCACCTCCAGGCTATGTCACCATGTCACTCTCTGGCTTGATGCTACTGCTGCTGCCACTTCCTCATTATGTCACCTAGCTGCCGCCACCTCAAAATTATGTAATTGTGCCACTCTTCGGCCTGATGCTGCTGCTGTTACTGCCGCCACCTCAAATCTGTGTAATTGTGCTAATCTGTGGCCTACTCATGTTGCTGCCACCTCCACAATCTGTCATTGTGCCACTCTGTAAACTACTCATGCTGCTGCCAACTGATCACACTCTCTCACTCAACCACCCTGATGCTGTTTTCACCATTCACCACTCTGTGATATTGCCACTATGTTTGGTTTTCCCCTTCTTTTAATCTGTCAGAAGGAATGAAAAGAACAAACACAACCGATTGTGTCTTCAGAGAAGCCGTAAGACCAGTATGACATGGTCCTTTCTTTGTATCAGGATTGTCTGATGATTAGGTAGCCAAAAGCAGGAGTGGATACAAAACACAGAAGACATACAAATATTCCATTTATCTCTTTTTTGAATCAACTCCTGTTTCTTTTTGGCTTTAGCAATACTGATGGATTATTGACCAATTGAAAGCGGACACTGACGGATCAAAGGAACGGTAAATTGATCAGTGACGTCAATGCAAAATTACTGCCGACACCCTCTCCATTCTTTCGGGTGGTGGGGGGCTCTACATGTATCAGCATTTAACAGAATCACCACAATAAGTGAAAAAAATTAACTTTTTTTCCACAGATAGCAATATCCCAACAGACTGAACTGGATGGATTTGAGATGTGTGTAGGGGAGACATACACACGCTGGATTTGACACAGAGTTCCCCACAATAAGTGAAAAAATTAACTCTTTGCCACAGATAGCAATATCCCAAAATAAAAAAAACGCTGGTTTAGAAACAGGTGTGTATATGAAACACACATGTGTATTTGAAAGGTATTTCACCCCAGTAAATCTAAAACAGAGTGCAATCTAGTGCAGCTACATAGAGATGCTTGTGTATACAAGACACAGTGACAAGTGGCAGAATTTAACATGGCTGCCCTATTTATAGGGCTGTGACAACACAGAAGCTGACTGACTGCTGATTGGCTGCATGTCTGCACATGTCATTGAGGGTATTCCTTTCTTCCTCCCATAGTTCTTTGCCCCATGTTGTGCTCGTGGCCATTTTAGATTCTATACCACGAATCGCCAGGAAATTTGGCTTTGTTCAGAATCAAAGTTTTCCTGAAATTCTAAACAAATTCCACTTCATTAGAATCAATTTGCCCATCTCTAGCTATAACATATGGCAAAACCAGGAGCACATGCATTTTTTTTATTTTTAATTTGGTCAATATACATTCCTTGGTTAAATTTGGATACAGAAAGATAAACAATGTATAGATTAGTATGTCTCCTTCACTACTCCTGTACTCTGTACCATATCTGTATCTCAGGAGCTTATAAGCAGGGATTGTGTGGTGTTCTAGACTCTTTCTTTATGGAAAACCACATGAAAAGTCATATATGGCTTTACAATCTTTATTTCCACTGCAGTGCTCTTTTTACAACTTCTTGAAACTTCCGCAGCCCATATATCCTTATACACTTCCTTTTTCCCTCTCTTATAGGTATATCAAGCCCTGACTATTGTAAATTGCCTTGCATATTTATTCTTACTAAATATCAATTTATTTCCAAATTCATACCTCTTTTGCAGATAGCAGCAGGTTCCCTCAAAGATTTTCTTGTATTTTAAACTCTACCATCAAAAGCTTCTAAGATATATAATACTTCAGAAGCATCAACTTCACCATGTTTATGGAGTGAATGGCGTATACTATTGTTCTTTTCATTTTTTTATATGTACCTGAACAAGAAACTAACTTGACAAGAAGAGTGCAGTATGCAGTCTAGTCTTGGCATTGGCGTGTGGGACTTTTTACTACTTGATGTAAACTAAACAGCATTGTAAATACCATTTACAGAGTCAAGTAAAAATGTTTTTTTTTTAAATTCTGTTACCAGAACAATTGAAACAGATGCATAAACACAAACAAGTAATTATTTGAAATACTTTGATAAAAAAGTAGTTTTTTGTGGCCAACAAGTAAAGCTAGGCACTCACTTAACATAGAGGACTCTCCTCTTAGTGGTGCCAGGAAGGTACAATCAAAAGGAGCTCTTCAAATGAGGCGCCCAAGTGCAAGTAACCGAGGTGACAGATTCCCTGTAACTCAAGCACCTTATTTTTCTTGTGTTCATACACAAACTGCTTTGCCTGCAGTTTTATTTCATTTAACACGGCTGCTTTAGATATAACAGGAACCATGTCTCTGTAATTATCTTAATATTCGACTCCCAAGGCAGCTGAGAAAATACAAGCAAAAGGCAGTAAGAAATATTGCACTGACCTACAGTCTTTCCCATCAGATTAATTCAACTGTAAAAATGATATAAAACAGTTTATCCCTGCTGACAGCTTCCAAATAACTTGATGGTTTTTAATTACTGGGGTAATTAACCTCTGCAATATTGTTGCTTTGTTTTACAGTACTTCTGAAATATCTACCATTACAGGTATTAGACCATCTACATAAAGGAGAAGAAAACAAGTTACTCATGTAATCCGCCTGCTTGAATCACCCCATATTTACTAGGTGTTGTCAACAGACAAGGATTATTTTTAGTGTATGCCTGTAATTTTATGGTAATAGTTGATTATAGATGCTATAGTCTGATCAAGTCGCAGAAACCTATTAAGCTATGAGTTTTATAACAGACTCTATTCACTGCATCAAGAGGACACAAATCTAAGTTATAAAAAAACTCACTAGACTGTTTTCATCTCACATAATTTTAGAGAGCTGTTACATACAACTCCTTCTCTCAAGGGCCATTCTGGTGCCAAAAAATGGCAGTTTACTATACTAGCCTCTCTGTGCGCATCCTATTGGTCGAAATCATCTTAAAATTTATCTCATGTTTTGTGAAATATTGTACAGCATGTAACTCTGGAAGTAATTTTAAACAAGACTGGTTAACATAGAGAGAATAGGTAATATTTGACTTTCATTTTGGTACATCAAAAGAAGACTAGTGGACTTCAGTGGAGATGGTCACAGTTGTAACTTCCTATTAACAGTTATAAAGAACAGGTCTGTAATACAAACATCTACTCTATGTAAGATACTGTGCAGAATAAGACAAGAAGAATTGTCAGGGGCATGTTTGATATGTAATGGAGGAATATGACTTCCACTCCCAATACTAGGCCCATTTTAACCATGTTTTTGTGTAAGCATGCAATACTATAGCTTTTTATGTAACTTGCTGTGTTTATTATAAACTGGATGTTATCAGAAGAGGAAAGATGATTTATAGATGTTGTCATGGAAATATAAAGTGCTATGTGGTCTATAAATGATACTTTATACAAAGGAACTATACGCTTAGATGTCAGGATACTGTGCAAATGCCAGGGTTGGCTTCTGTTCTTTTCTACTGTAGATTTGAATAAACAGTAAATTCATAAATGTGATATTAATTTATTACTATTTCTTGCAGAATAAGTATGTCAGCTAAAACAAACTTAGGAATGGCAAATATTCTTCAGCGTGCTGTAATTTAATTTCAGGTTGCTTCTATATCTACATGCATCTATGCACAACCATGTGAAGTCCCAATTTCCCTTTTCTATGCATTAAATGCTTTATGTATGGTTTTTATTTCATAAAAGCACCAAAGTGAAAGATACTATGACAACTTTTTGTAAACCACTGAAATTCTTTAGAAGAAATTATTAACAATGAAACACAATAATTTTTAAAACACTCAATTATCATTCATGTTTTAAAAATGTGCAGTCAACCAAACAACCCCACGGTTTGTACTTAGAAAGATACCTGTTAAAACAAATTATTATTATTTATTTTGAAGCATCATTAATTCCAGGGCCTGTACATTTGAAATGGATCTAAATATATGACCACACTAAATAACCAACAAATTGATACAGAGGGGGAGAGGACCTTATCTGCAATCTTCTCGGGAAGAAAGAGCAAGAAGTGAGGGATGGCCGTGTTTTGTATGGTGGTATAATGGCAGCAGAGTTAGTGTTGTAAGATATCCTGAAGAGTTTTTTGGTTACTTTTTAAAGTTGTAAAGGTGGAATAAAATCTGATGTGCTGGAGAAGCAATGTCCAGAGTATGGGGGATACACAGGAGAAATCAGGGATACATAGGAGGTGGTTGTGTGAGAAGCAGACAAGACAAATGCAGAGCATGAGGTACTGTGAGGATTAGAGATTGCATGAGGGGAGGTACTGGGAGATTAATACAGGTATTTTTGGGGGAACAATGTATGAAGAGCATTGTGTGTACCTGATGCTGCATTTTCTTGAAAGACATACTGGTAAAACTGTTGCAGTGTTAAACGTCCTCCTTAATGGTTGCCTGTTGAGATAGATGGCTGCTAAGCTAAGGGAAGCATTCAACAGCTTCCAGAGTTTCTCCAGTAATGATGATTGATGGGGGCTCAGTTACCATGCTGGTGAACTCTTCGCAGAGGGTCTCAGTCTTCCCAATGTAGGCTCTTGTGGGCCTCAGAAACACAACAAGGCCATACTTACAACTCAATGGCTGGACTAAAGACTGAACCCAGCAGGATGCAACACAAGCTCCTGTACTATTTGGGAAAGATAAAACAGGTGCCGGTAATTGCTGAGCAGTAGCTCACACACACCTCCACTATGAAGATGATAAAAAACTGCATATGGAATTGATACCTGTTCACACCAGTATGCAGAAAAGCCACAGCATAATGCATGAGAAGATTTCACATATGTGACGGGATCTGTGAAGAGAATTGTCAAGAACAACAAGGTCATCTAGTCATTTGGCCTCAGGTTACCTCAGGATTGGTTATCTGATTAAACATCCCAAAGTCATATTTAGAACACTGGAAATAGATGGCTACTGTGGAGTTCTAGTCTGTGACTTTTTTCTAATAAAGTTTACATAACTCAACTGTAATGCTAGTCAAAAATATATGACTATTGAGCCAAATTATAGTGAATTATTTCTATTTTATATCAAATTTATATAATCAGCTCTGTTTTTAATTGCAATGTTTGCTTGTTTCTTTTAGTCTAAACCTATTTACACACACAGTCTGACTTAGTGTCTATTCTTTTGTATGTCTTTGTGTATTCTGTTGACTGAATACACATAAAGGTTTACCTTTCATTGTCTTATTCAGATTTCTGTCTGCTTTGACTTATCTCTTGTGAAGAGGTGTCTTTGTCTATTTAACTTACCTTGGACTGACTGGTCACTCCATTGTGGAGTGCAAGATACACAAACAACACCTTTTGTATACTCTTAAGCTGACACAGCATTAGGTTGTGTCCGCCATTTTGTAGAGGTGACATATAAAATCCCTTACATCAGCTATGTACAGTAGAAACCGTTCCTTCCTGGTATGGAGACGTCTATACACAGTGATGTTTGCTCGCCATCTGTTTTACGGTTTCTCATGGCGGAAGTTAGTGGATTCGAGATACAATACTCGACAGGTGAAGTTTGATAAGTGTTTATAACTTTTGTATATACTGTACATACTGTCTCCCTATTTTCTGGAATCATTTTATGTTATCATTTTATCATACTTGATTTATTATTGTAACAATAAAGCTGTGTTATATCTTTATTGACTGATTAACCTTCTTTAAAGCTGTATTCCGAACTTGTTTAAAACTTGGCAAAACACCCAACTTTGAAAAAAGTTCAGTATATGCTCTGTATATATCATAAACAGGTATATTCATATTAATTTATTTTTTAACAATAAGTTTAACTCCTCAAGTACATGCAATGAGAAAGGAGGGAACACTGAAAAATCAAAATAACTCCCATAATTCTCTATGTCCGCAGGGAGTCACATTTTTCCCAGTGCAATAGTGCTGGAGGTCTAGAAACAGTAATGGTGACTTTGTGGTAACATAGCAATGGTGCTACACGCCTTTCTGATTTCAATTCCTAATCAGAGTCTAATTCATTAGTATGACTACTGAGATAACCCAGGTACCATCTCCACCACTGTTAGATTCTTATGTACAGTAATTATGTTTCTTTTTCCAGCCCCTTGAGCTGCACACCTCTCCTTTCTTCTGTTTCACTGATAGTATTTTAGTATCATTGTGTAGTATGTTACAGTTACATTGCAGTGGTAGCACAGTCATTTTTCTACAATCCTGCTAACCCACAAAATATAATGATAATGGTCCCTGGGACTTGGGTATTCCTTAAAGGGGATTTGCCACGAAGTAAAATTGACGTGGGAAGCTTGCAAATTAAATAATAAACATTTTCACCATTCATTGTTATTTAAAATTCTGGACCGTTTTTGTTTTAGCTGCCCTTTTAGTGAGCCATTTTTTACTGCTCGTCTCCAGGGGATACGACCTGGGCTGAGAGCTCCTCAGTCCTGGTCGCACATGCCCAGACATAACCTCTTCTCTCAGACAGATACTGAGTGTTTAAACCCCAGGTGCAGTCTTTCTGCTCCTGTCCTCTATACTCCATATTAATTAGTCAAACAGTGCAAATAAATTAAAAAGGAAACCTCAATGAGGTCTGTGCATTGATAAAGAGAAAAAAAATCCACAGGTTTGGTTCCTGCAGGGATTTGAACCTTGGACCCTTGTGTCAGGAGGTAAAAAGCTACAGTGTATCGACTTGTACCTCTGTAAATAAACAGACCTTCCTTTGACTAGAGAGAGAAAAGGCCTGGTGATGTCATCCTGATGGGTCACATGATAGGCAATTCCAAAAAATCACACGCGCCCCCTTCTGAGCACACAGAGCTCAAGAGCAGGATGAAGGAGGTATGAGATGAGATCTTGGCAAAACCCCTTTAATCAGAGCACACCAGCTACAACTCACAGACAAAAACAAAGATACAAATGGACTTCAAGCAGACTCCCAGAAAAACTCACAGAGAGCAAGACTAAGCTGCACAAGACATACAAGAAACAATGTACAAATCTAGATAACTATATGCAAACACTTAGCAGATTACTTGAAAATCTATTTGGTCAGAAAAATATCATTTGCACCAAACTACTAAACTCAGAAAGCTTTATGGAGATGCTAGCAATTACCACTCCTCCCTAAACAAACTCCGGCTTCACTGCATAGTCAGCTCATCTGCTATGATTACAAAAATTTTTTTATCTAGTAATTGGGCTAAGACAGCTTTTAATTCCCTACTTGGGTAACAAACATCTTTGATCAGGAAGGAAGTTATAGGCAGCTGTTAGGAATTTAGTTTTGACATTAAATTGTTTTTGTTCCTCCATATTTACTTAGAAATGAAGCATATATTTAATGATGTTCAAATCTAACATGAACAAGAGACAGAATTGTTTTTTGTATGGATCAGGTTGTGTGTTTTATTCAAATAAGTGAAAAACAGAAAGGCATTGAAACACATTTCATTCATATTGAATGTCTGAATATTGAAGTGTTCAACCACAATTCTTTCTCTTTGAAATGACCTTCTCAAAAGTTATACAGTTAACATCTATTGCTGCCATATTGACTTTATACTTCGCTAGAGGATAGAAAAGTAGAACATTTATAATCATGCTAGGCTTTTGTTACATTGTCTGAAAAAATGGCAAGAGTATATGCACAAGGCAAGAATAGAAAAAACGTGTACAACACTTAAGAACAGCACTTCAGTTGAACCTATTAAATTCATATCATGAGTAAATCAATAGTTATTGCATGGAATAGGAAAAAAATAAAATTCAGTTGCAGACTGTGAATCAAGGAAAGAATTATTATATCAAGCTGCTGTAATCAGATTTGAAGAAATATTAATGTAAAGTCAAACTGGGTGCAATTCAATGGCTTGATTCACTGAAGATCAATAAAACAGTAGGTAATAAAATCATATGCAGAAATTTTGTTTGACTTGGTTCTACAGATAATAAAGTATGAAATAATTTAGGAACAGTGCTTCATGCTATTATTTGCTATTAAAATGGAAATTGGTTTAGTTACAGATTATATGCACATTTTACATGCAATACTCATTGTATTCTTTTTTATGTGTTGGTCAAGGATAACTGTATTTGCTATGATTCTTCATTAACTAGACTTGGCTTTACAGATAATTAAGAATGACATATGTAGAGGAGACATAATAGTTTTTATACCCTAGAAAAGTGAGCAAGGGTTTTCCTGAATGAATAGAGAACAGAAGAGCATTACATTCCTAGTAAATTATTTTTTCTTTAAATAATGGGGTAACGGCGGCTTCACACACAAGGGCACATTTACTATTACTGTCTTAAAGTTAGATGGTGTAAGGGTGGCTTCACACACAAAGGCACATTTGCTATTGCTGTCTAAACATTAGGTTGTCAAAAATGTTCCAGATTTATCACAGTGGCTCCTGCTGTTTGATAAATTTAGCGCATCTTTAGACTTATCTAGCTTTTTTTTTAGATCAACTATTACACAGCTTACTTGGCATAAAAATTGTGTGCTAATTTTTGGGTGTAAAACCATTGCATTGAGCCTGTGCCTTCTTTTCAGTGAAACAATCCCAGCTAAAACTAAGGCACACCACTCTCAGACTGTTTGCACAAGAAGTCTAAAATGTTTTAATGTATATTTGTACCGCTATAACTAAGATTAGGAGTTCTATTCACTCCTATAAGCAGGTATATCTTTTCTATGCATTTCCCCATAGAGAAGTAGCTCCTTCCCCCATTGGTTCACTTGTAATTCCAGCGTCCTGAAGCACCAATCACAGCACTCTGTACACCCGCAGCCGTCATTAGCTGATTCAGAACTACCGCTTCACCCTATCACCAATCACAGAGGTTCTCTAATACTTACACCTTATTGGTTTATTAATTTTTACCTCCACTAGATTAACCAATCACGTTTCTCCATAGATTTATGACTTTTTTTTTGGCGCTCCTAAACCCAGAAATTTTAGCGCCTTACAGTTTAAACCTTTTTTCGAGTGCACCCATTGCTGCATTCATATTACCCGCTTCTTTTCCTATTGGTCGCTGTATTTTCATTCACTCACATACATTTTTCAGGGATTTATCTACATCCACCGATATTAAACTTTCTTGCCGTGAATTATCTACATCACGGACTTAGATCTTGCAGGTTGACAGCCGATTTCATTGATAATATAGTATATATATATATATATATATATGTATATATTTCATTGTAACCACTTTTCAGTCCAATATCTGAAGTTATCAGCATGTTCTTCTCCGTGTTTTCTTTCCTTGATTGGCGGCTCATCCTCCTATCCTCGCGGCTCTTCTTGACCTGTCTTTCAACACCTTTGATTGACACTCCATCCTCCAATGCTCTTTGATCCCTCTTTTATCATCACCGATCACCCGTATCTTCACGTCACTCGATAGACCCACATCTGATCCAATTACAGCTTAGATTTCCGCTATATATACTATGTCAAACTACTGTGTACTGTATACTTCTGATGAAGCGCGGGTACTCGCGCGAAACGCGTCAAGTTTTAATCTGTTTTGTTTTTAATTTTGCATTGGTAACTCCTTTGCATTTTTAAGAATAAAAGCTCATTTTAATTAAATGTCTCTAGCTCGGGCTTTTTTACCATATGCGCCGGGTCCATTTTTATTCTTCCTATTTCAGCAGCTAAGGGAGAGACAGAAGGAGGGGGCTCCCTCTGTCACCAACAGAGCCCGCGGTGCCTCAATCGGGGTTTCCCTTGGCTAACCTGACAGCCCCCAATTGTCTAACAGGACCTTTTGGGGCTGTCTGTGACGTCATCACCCTAGTACTCCATGTCCTTTATGTAAAACACCGATCTATTGATCGCTGAAGTCCAGTCCTCTATGGGGACAAGTGAACATAGTACAAAAATAAAAAAGACAAATAAAAGTAAAAACACACACTGCCCTTTTCCATTAAAATAAACTAATCACCCCCAAAAAGATCAAAAACAAATAACGTATATATTTGGTATTGTCGTAAATTGTGTTGATTTTTCATGCCGCAGAACATAAAATAGGATAAAAAGCGATCAAAAAGTCATATAAACACCAAACTGGTACCAATGAAAACATCAGTTCATCCCGCAAAAAAATCCCTTACAAAGCTATGTTTACAGAAAAATAATAAATTTATGGCTATCAGAAGATAGTGATGCATAAATATTGTTTTACACAATAAAAACACTACATAAAAATCTATATAAATTGGGTATTGCCAAAATTAGAAATTTGACCCCACAGAGTAAAAAAAAAAAATTTTTAAGAACCACGGCTGGTGGGGAAATGAAAAAAATTTAAAAAAACATATTTAAAAAATTTGCTGCATTTTCTTCATCCTGCTTTCCAAAAAATTAATTTAGGAGGTGATCAAAAAGTCATGACCCCTGAAAAATGGTACCAATAAAAAATAGCAACTCATCCAATAAAACAAAAACCCTTAAACAGCTGTATACACAGAAAAATAAAAGAAATTTATGGCTCTAATACTAGTTCGATCCCAAAAAACCTTTGTTTTTTTTTTTTAAATTTTTAACGGGGGTTTTTTTATGTTAAAAGTTTTTTAAAAAACATTTTGGGTTTATCGCTGTAATCGTTTTTTAAACCTTTGAGTTAAAGTTATCATGTTATTTTTTTTCCCAACCAGGGGTGACCCCTTTTAAAAAATTAAAATAAAAACCCACCGGTTTTTGTTTTGTATTTTTTTCCAAAACAACTCACAAAACCTTGATAAAAAGGGGAAAAAAAAGCTTCTTAGAACCCATAATGGTTAAAATTTAAAACGTCAATCTTTCCCGCAAAAAAAAAACCCCCTTAAATAAAGCCCCAATATATGGAAAAAAAAAAAACCTATTGGCTGCGGGGATTTTTGCCCAATTCTAAAATTTTTTTTTCTTTTTAAGATTTGTTTAAAAAAACTAAAAAACCCTGTTTTAAAATTTATATTATTTTAAAATGTTTTAAAAACTTGGCACCCACCCAAAATCTGCTTTCCCAAATGAAAAAAGGCACCCCCTCTCTTGTAACCTCCCAATTCCCCCAAAACCCATTTTTACCCCCTTCATTTTAAGGGCATTTCTGAATTTTGGAAAAAAAGGGGGTTAAAAAAAAATTTTAGGGTTTGCTTTTTTCTTTTAGGTTTCCTTGAAAAAATTAAAACCTTTTAGAAAAAATTTGCGGATTGTTGGAATTTTTTTTTTCATTTTCCCGGGCCTTTAATGCAAAAAAATTTTCTGGGGAAACACCTTTTCAGTCAAATTTAGTCACAAACATTGGGGTTTTAGGATTCTTTATTAATTTTTTAGCCCCTTAGGGGTAATTCGAAAACCTGTAGTGGTCCCTAAAAGAAAAATCGTTTGAAAATGAGCCCCCAAAAAGTCCATTTAGGTGCCCCTTCATTCGGGAACCCCCTTTTAGGTGATTTCAAAATAGCGACATGGGTTTACTTATGGGATACCGCTAAAAAAAAGAAAAAATGGGGGGGAATTGGGAGTTGGAGTTTCATTTCCCGGGGTAATTTTCTACTGCTATACTATGATAAAAATTTTTTAAAAAAAAATATTTTTTGGAACCCAACAAATTTTTTTACCCCATTTTTCCCTTTCCCACTTTGCTTTTTTGAAGCCCCCAAAGGGTTTAGCAAACTTCCCTACTTGCTTTTTTGAAATTTTTTAAAGGGGTTTTGCAGTGTTTTGAAATTTTAAATTTTTAAGGGGGGAAATTAAAATGGGGCCCCATTAAACCATGCCAAAACAGGATGGCCCCTTTAAAACCCTTTCTGTTTTGCTAATTTTTAAAATTGAAAATGTGGGAAAAATTGTAAAAGACTTTTAACCCCCTTAAACCCGCCTTTAAAGAAGTACCCTGGGTCCGGGTCTTTTGGGGGTTCCGCACCTGGAGTTTGGAAACCCGTCCTGGGGATCGCGCGAAACTCAAAAAGCCAGAGTTCGCGGATTGGCCCCGGGGAAATTTACACCCTGCATCCCGCAGCGTGGGGGGGGGGGCCCCCCCAGCCCCCGGAAATTGTCGGGGGGGGGCCCATTTAAACCCCCTTAAATTTTATCGGACGATCGGGGTCGGCAAAAAAATAAGGGAGACGAAGGAGGAGATCGCTCCCCCCCTGCGTTTTCTGTCGGCGGGAAAGCACCCCGCTCGGTTGGGCGACCCGTGCAGCTCGGGCCCTAAGAAAGCCACGGGAAAGGGGCAGGAATCCCTTTCCCGGGTTTTGTTGTGATGTCAGGGATGCATTTTTAAACTGCCCGGGTTGTCTTTTGGGAAACCCAAAAGTCATGCAACAAGCTATGCATGATTCCTATTGAAGGGAGAGATTAAAAAAATCTCTTTTCCCAAAACCCCTATGGGGAAAAGTAAAATAAAAATTTGGGGAAAAAAGTAAAAAAAAAAAGTAAAAAAAATTTAAAAAAAAACAAGTAAAACCCCCAAAACGGAAAAATAAAAAATAAAAATGGGGTAAAACACCCCCCTTTTTCCCCTTTTTACAAACCCCAACCCCCCCCAAAAAAAGATAAAAAATAAAAAAAAATTCCCCTTTATTTGGATGGGCCGCATCCCAAAAACGACCTCCCTATAAAATCTGTCATTTTAATTTAAACCTGTACGGGAACCCCGTTTAAAAAAAAAAAAAAAAAAAACCCAATCAAAAGAATTAAGTTTATTGTTAACCCCGCCGCACATAAAATGGAAAAAAAAGCTAATCAAAAACTCAAAAGAAAGGGCCAAAGTTGTACCCAAAAAAAAACCCCCGTCTGGGTTCATCCCCCCAAAAAAAAATCCTTGTACGGGGCTCTGTATAGGGAAAAAAAAAAAAATTGTATAGCTCTCAGAAGAAAAGCGATGCATAAAATTTTTTTCCTACTAAAATCCTTTTTTTTTTTTTTTTTTAAAGGGTTTTCAACAAAAAAAAAAACTATTTAAATAGGGTACCCCGGCCCATAATCTTTTAGCGACCCAAAGATTTTAAAGGTAATTATCACGGTTTCCCTGCCCCGGTGAGCCCTTTTAAAAATAAAATAAAAAACGCTACTAGGTTTGCATTTTTTTTTCTTCACCCTGGGCCTCCAAAAAATGGATTTAAATCCCGATCAAAAGTTTTGGTCCCCCAAAAAAAATATTTAAAAAAAAACGTCAACTCTTCTCCCCAAAAAAAACAAGTCCCTACACGGGCCCCAAGCACAGAAAAAATTTTAAAAAGTTAGGGCCTCTAAAGACTTTTGGCGATGAAAAAAAAACGTATTTTCCGGTTGAAAAAAGTTTTTTAAATTGTTTTAAAAAGGAAATTTTAAAACAAAAAAAAAATTATACAAATTTGGGTACGGTGTAATCGAATTGACTGTGAGTAAAGTTTAACCCATGTCAAAATATACGTACAGTGACCTTAAAAAAAAAAATTAATAAAAAACACTCCAAGATTGCTGTATTTTGTTCAAAACAAAAGCATCATATCCCAACCCAAAATGGTTTTTAAAAAAAAAAAAAACCTTCAACTCACCCCGAAAAAAAAAAAAGCCCATCCCACAGATTGCAAAACCAGCAAAATAAAAAAAAGTTATGGCTGTCAAAAATTAGGACAAAAAAAAAAAAGGGGGAAAATTTTTTTTTTAGACATATTTCTACTGTGTAAAAAGTTTTTAAAACAGAAAAAAAATATAAAAAAAATCTATTTCATTGTAATTGTCCCGGACCCCCTTAGTAAAGTTTTAAAATTTCTTTTAAATTTGACGGGGGAAATGTTTGGAAAAAAATTGAAATCCAAAAACAATAAACCAAAAACTGCGGTTTTCCCCCCAATTTTTCATTGCCCAATGCAAAAAAAAAAACCTATGGAACACCTGTGAAACCCAAAAATGCACAAGAACCCCTGATGAGACCCCTGATGGGTGTTAAAATCCAAAATGGGGCGGGACTTTTTGGAAGGTTTCCCCTGTTTTGCTATTTTGGGGGGGTTTTTGAAAAATCCCGAAAGGGGCCCCCCCAAAAATCTGCTTTTCCAAAAGCCAAAATAGTGCTCCCCCCCTTAAAACGCCCTCCCCATGCGCCCAAAAACACCCATTTTACACCCAAATGTAGAGTATTCCCAAAATTGGAAGAAATTGTGAACAAATTTTTTTAAGGGTTCTTTTTTCCGGATTTTGTATATATGAAACCCTTTTAGCTAAAATTGCAGATTATTGAAAAAAAAATTTTTTTTAATTTTCACAGCCCCTTTTTGCTAAAAAAAAATTTTGAATCCCCTGTGGGGTTTATATACTCAATTTCACCCCTGGATATATAAATTTAAGGGGGTTTTAGTTTCCAAAAAATGCGGTTTCCCATTTAGGGGGGGTTTATTAAAATTTTTTGCCCCTTTGGGGGGTTCCCCCAAACCCGAAAAAAGGCGCCTCAATTTAAAATTTGTTTTTTGAAATTTTAGACCCCCGAGTTTAGGGAGGGGCCCCCTATTTGGGGGTTTTGGGTGAGCCAAATTAATCCTAGGGCCACATATGGGATATCTCTTTAAAAAAAAAGCAAAACCTGGGTTGGGGAAATTTATATTAAAGGGGGAATTTACCTTTGTCACATTTTCCCTTTTTCCCCGTGAATAAAAGGATAAAAATTGAAAATTTTGGGGAAAAAAAAAGGGGAAAAATTTTTAAATTTTTAAAAACCACTTTCTTTTAAATTTTTGTGGGGAAAAAATTTTTGAAGGGTTTTCCAAAACTTCCTAAATAGTTGGGTTTTGAATATCTTTTAGCGGTTTCCCGTTTTCAGATGGCGTCATTATGGGGGTTTTCTAACAGCGGCCCCCCCAAAAAACAGTCAGAAATGGAGTGGTCCCTAAAAAAAAAGTATATTGCAAAAATTTTTTTGAAAATGTGGAAAATTTTTTACTAAATTTTTTAAAACCCTCAATGTTTGTAAAAAAAAAAAAAATTTAATTTAAAAAATTGGGGTGCCAATCTATAGTGGAATATGGGGAGATGCTAGGTTTTAAACTATTTTTTGGTGAATAATTATCTTTTCTTGCCCCGCAAGGAAAATTTTGGCCAATTTAAAATTTCCCCCCCCAAATTTTTTCCCCCCCTTTTCATGACATTTTTATATTTTTCACCAAACAAAAAGGATTTGTAAAGGTAAAAAATTTTTTTTTTCCTTAACTTTAAAAAAGCACAAATTGTCCAAAGAAAACAACCTTCTCTGGGGAAACACTGAATAGGTTTAAAAATGTCAAAAGTTATTCCACCCTAAATTGGGCCCATGTCAGTTTTAAAAAAAAGGGCTTTGTCAGGAAAAGGGCCCAAAAAAGGTGGGTCCTTAAGGGGGTTAAAAATTATGTCACATAAAAGTTGAAACTTGGTTAGAAGCCAGTTATAAACTATTTTCGGGGGTATAAAAATTGGGGTCTTAGATTTGGGGAAAAATTTTTGGTTTAACTTTGAAAAAATTTCAAAAAATTTTTTCCCCAAAATTTTTAAAACATTTTGTATTTTTCACAAATAAAAAAAGGGGTCGCATAGCCCAAAAATTTTTTTACTTTAAAGTAAAGCACAAGTTTTTCACAAAAAAAACGTTATGAAACCCATGAATAGGCCAAAAATATTTGGGGGGAAAAGTTTTTTCCAAAATAAATTGACATATGGGGCAGATTTGAAAAATGGGTGAGTCTTTTGGTCCAAAACTGGCTGCGTCCTTAAGCGCTAATGCAGTTTCCAAATGTCTGAAAAATAGGGGCCATGACCTTTGTTATATCTGGTGAGTTAGCCACTGGTTGCCACAGCCCAGCCAAACGGGGTTGAGAGAGAGCCATGAAAATTTTGTAAAAAGCAAAGCAAACCTCCAAAAAGGGGCTTCCCCTGTTTATTACTAAAAATCTTCTCCTCCGGGGTGTCCTGGGGGGTACTTTAGCTCACGGATTGCCGCTTTGGTTAAACGGATGGCACTCCAACTGCAGGATTCCCGTTTAAACCTGGCCTCAGCCAGATTTATTAAGGCACGGGAAAAGACGTACGAAAAAATAGCCAACAAAAAAAAATATCAGGCCATCTAGCCACTAACTGAACTAAAAATGTCCTCTCTAAAAATTTTCAGGTCTATCGCCCAAAGCACCCCAAAAAAACATGCTCTTAAAGTCCTCATGGTTTGGTTCTCTCAAGCCTCTGGGGGCAAAAGCCTCCTCCCCGTCCTCTGTTTACTGCCCCCTTAGCGACCACACCCCCTGAACACCTGTGGTCCCAGGCTTTTATAGGCCTCCAGAGATGTGTCCAAGACCTGGCCTGGAACATGGAGGGGGAGGGGGGAACACCCACCTGACACATTGTCTACTCCCAATAATAGCCGACCCAGGAACGGCTGAAAAGCCAAACTAACTGCACAGTGCTGTGTAGGTCAAACTATTGAAAGAGTGAGAGTCATGGTCGATACACCACTTAGATACTCTGACACCACGTGGGTTAAACCGTGAATGCGATTTTGTGTTTAAGTGATTCTTTACATGTTAACTAATTCTGTGGGTATTCTCCTCTCTGTAGACTGAACAGCTCGGCTGGGGTGAGCATAATGTATATGTTATATGGATACTAATACTGCAACATGGACACTAATAGTGTAATGTTTGTTATTAACTGTATATTAACAGAATGTTTTGTACTGTTTATATTGTAAGTATTTTTTTTTATGTATGTCTATGAGGTCTATGTAATAGGGGTGATATATTGTGTCCGACCACCTCTATAATAGTTTCAGGCTGTAGTAGGTCCCCTGTATGAGGTTTTGCAGATATACAGGGTTGTATATAATTTTTTTTTTAGCCCCGGTCCTTATAAGTGATTTGATCAAATTGGATAATAGATGAACCCCAAGGGGTCCTCATTTTATAAGAGCCACAGTAGAGATTATTAAACATGCGCTCTTTTACCTGGCTAAAGAGGTCTTATCATTGGAATTACATTGCATGATCTTTGTTGATCGCGGCGCATTTCCGCGCATGCGCGATTCCCACAGTATGGGCGGAAGCTGTCTTCAGCTTGCCCGCTCATGACGTAGATCCGCCACATGAGAGGCGCTACAGCCAGTGCCTTTTTTTGATGCCGAGGGGCGGGAGGATCGTGGCACTGCTCCATCGTTCTCCTGTGAGCTATATTTAGCATGTCTTCAGATACAACGTCGCCTGTAAGTATAAGCCTGATGTGCCTTTTGCCACCATTGTTTTTTCTATTTGCCATAAATTTCCTAAGTGGATTTATGGCTATGGACATTGATTCCCCCATTATGTATTTTAAATATGAGCTTATTTTTTATAGGCACTCATCTTTACTATACACCATAAGCAAAGGTATTTTTTCTGGTGGTTTGATCTCTATATGCACCCCTATTATACTATTTTGTGTTTATTATCATTTTTTAAAATATAATTTCTTTATATTACATGGTGTCTTTAGTTATTTTTTCTGTTTTATATTTTTGTTTTCTTTCTTTTTTTTTACAGGTCTCTTTTGTCTTTTTTGATGTTGTTATTAATAGTATAATATTTATGTATATTTCTATACAAATTTACTTGGCATTTCTTAC